>CM025645.2:3314449-3343615 GCA_014621495.2 Entosphenus tridentatus
ATCACTCTACCCTACCTTTTACCCTTTAGCAGGTAAGGTAAAAGGTAAAAAGCAACGAGCCTACCTTTTACCCTACCCTTTACCCTTACCCCTTGGCATGTCGACACCTTTACCTTTTACCTTTACCCTGGTAAAAGGGTACAATTACCTTACCTTGCTGAGGCCTACTAGTCACGCCTCACACTTCACACCCAGCAGCGAGTCACCATCTTACCCTGCGTGTGGCGCAGTTGCATGAAGCTCGGACGGCTTTAAACAAACCGTAAACTATTCAACTATAAACTATTGTTTTATTTTCACCAGGCAAGGCCGACTCAGCTGCATAGCTCTTTTTCAAAGAGGGACCTGACCACAAATGATAAGCCCAACTAAGTGGCTTATCAAGGTGGAAATGTATCGCTACCAAATGCCGTAAAAACGCACGCCGATGAACGCGTGGAGGGAAGAACGGGAGGACCTGGAGAAAAATCCACGCGGTCACGGGCAGAGAGACGAGCAAACTGCAAATACAGCAGGCGTCGGGAGCAAAACTACGACCTCCCATCTACCAGGCGAGGGAGTCATCATCTCGTCCACGGCACACAAACGTCAGCCGATTCCAAGTGCGGCTCTGCAGGATGGGGCAGCATGCGGTCACGTGTTTGCCGCCCACTACTGCGCAGTTACCACTACTGCCCACCACGTAGCCCCCCGCAGGCAAAACACCTGTTATGCAAGCACGGTGGTCACCCATTAAGCACTATTCTTACACAAGCCTGCAAGCATCTTCAGGAGTTGAATTGGGTAATCTTGCCAAGTATGTGCTTGTATATGTATTGTTCTCCTTGCAATCAGCTTACTCTGTCAGAAAGTGTTGTGATTGTTAAATGCCCTAATGTTCAATGGCATGCTCAATTTGTACGAAGAGCCAAGGGAAGGATAGGATGTAGAGAACACGATCATTATTGAAACCTGGGGAGATGAGACGCAAGCGGATGGTGCAAGTTTTCTGTTTACAAAACAATTGGCACTTTCAATTTATTCCAACTGTGCTACCAACATTGTTTGACGGGATAGGGCATCCATTCAGAAATATTATAGAGCCCCAGTGCCCTGGACTGCTCCAGAAGAATATGCTTCTTCTTTCATATGGCTGATGATGCAGATGCAGAGCAACGACTGCAATTTCACATTCAGGTGGTCAAGCCAGACAACCACTTCAGGAGCGGTGGAGTGTATTATCGTCGCGATGTCTCCGACGTATCTGTGAATCGGGGCATTGCGTCGTCATACGTTGTACGGTCTGTCCTGGATGACCACAGTCGCACTGGAAAGTTGTTCATTTTCCATTTGTGGATCAGTAATCCGCACTTGCTACCACGGTTTGTGCAGTGGATGCCGTTTAGGGTGAACCATGAGCAGCTTCGTGGAAGATCAAAACCAGGGATGTTTCCGCGTTGGATGTTTCACAACAAGGTGTTTGTTTGCGAGTCCTTTTGAACTCTATTCAGCTTTCCAAGCTTAATTGGAGTTGAATTCGCATCATTGTTTCGGGTTAAGCGCGTGGGTCCAAAAGGGGCTCGCGTCACTTCAAGCGACGACAAGGGTCGTTATTGAGGTCCTGATGAATGGGAAGGCGACTGTTGTCCCCAATTCGCAAGACTCACCGGAGGATTGCAGCGTCGTGGCAGATGGGTGGGGGAGGGGGGGAGATTTGTGACCGCACGGGGGCAGCCCGGGTGTTGGGGTTGACGACTTGAGGGTTCCAGTGATGCACCTCATCGCAGTCTTCAGTTGGACGTGGACAAGTCGAGTGGTGACTGCTTTTGGTCCACACTGGTGCACAGTACTCGGCTACAGAGTATACACCAGAGGTCGCAACCAGATACCCGATACCTGTACCCTACCTGATACCCGGCTACCCGTACCCAGCCGGGTACGGGTACCCGTTTGCGACCCTGGTGCGGCCAGGTACGGGTAGGCCGTGAGTCACTGGTGAGTAACTGTTTGTCACTCATTTCCCAACGTCTTGTCTCTTCTCACAATTCAAGTTCCTAGAATCAACCCACCCGCGCCTGCAACATGGCTTCATCCCAGAGGTCGCAATCAGGTACCCGATACCCGTACCCTACCCGTACCCGGCCAGGTACGGGTAGCCGTTTGCGACCCTGGTGCGGCCGGGTACGGGTACAGGTAAGGAATCAAAACCCGATTGCGACCTCTGGTATACACAAGGGCCATCGTTGATGTCTTTAGCAGTGGGGACCGATGCGCCCCAGCTTGTGCTTATAAGTTTCTGGACCAGGTTGACTTTTGATTTTGGTCTCTGTGGCTGCATTTTTCAGGTTAGCGTACGTTACAGGCAAGGCCGTAATTATAATAGATATTGGGGGGGGGGGGGGACCCCCCCCCCATTATAATGCTATGAAATCGATTTGATCCCCCCGAATGTTGACTCCATGGCTACGGCCTTGGTTACAGGTGCACTCCGAGACATGCTGGAGTGGGGGGTCGTATCGCTCAGTGATGACGCAGAAGGTTTCGAGTGTTGCTGCATGATCAAGATGAAATGCAGGAACTGATGTTTGGTGGGGATATGGCCTGAGCTTCCATTTCCACAAATATGCCCCCATGGTTGATTAGGTCTTGAATCAGAGTGGATGCCATGTCGTTGACAGTGGCTCATTGCGTTGCCAGGGCAAGGTCATCTGTATATGCAAATTTTTGTGATCCAATATTATTATTAGAACAATATTCAAAGTGGTCTCATTACAGGGAACATTTCCCATAAACCATACTACATGAGAGGCAAAATACTCGACAGGATTTCAAAGCAGTGCTGCTTTGAAATTGGGTCCATCTCGATTTCAAAGCAGTACTGCTTTGAAATTGGGACCATCTTTTTGAAACACCCTGGCACTTTTAATTCTCAGGGACATGGATATTAGCCAAAATGGCAAAGCAAATTTAACATGATGCTTTGGGGCAGTAAGTTGGTGTCCAATCGGAGACCATCAAACTCGCTCCACTTGAAAACCCGGTTTAACCACAGGTCACAAGATATTGGTTCGTTCTTGCTCGGTCGTCTGACCTATAAAATAAACACCCAACCAACCTCCCCGGACAATGCCAGCTGTGAGTTTAGATCCCATTCCAGCTTCCGGCGGTTTCAAAGTACCGAACCTGGGCACTGCGGACTTCAGGGTGAATAAAATAAATAAAAATCGCGACGGACAGCGGTGGTTCCGCACAGGCATCGTGCATCTTCATGCGCAGGCATCGGTAGTGAATGACAAACCAAACACGGGAGCACTCAGTGTCATTCAGCAGTAATGTGCATAATTGCCAGGGGCTGTGAGGTCAAGATAAGTATTCTGTGCAGGCTCGGTTTACTGATGGGCATAAAACACCAATTTTAAAGAGTACAGAGGTGGACTTCAATGTTAAGAGGGGAACTTCAATGTTAAGAAGCAGCTATATCAGCCGGCAGAAATGTCTATTGCTGCTCGTGCCATAAAACTGGACTTTCTTTGGTTCGCCAGAGGAGGAAACGTGCATGCAGACCCGAGGTAGGTATTCAATGGCAAAACGTGCATGTACACACGTACAGCGCTTTTGTCATTCCACTGCTGGATGAGGGCCTTGCCACACGGCGTGGGTGGTGGGAGGGGGTAATTTAATTAACTTCGCCACGCTGCTTAGTGCGGGTTGTCGAAAAAGCGTTGACCTTAGCCGTGGGAACACACATACAAGAGAGTACAGTACAACAAGTCATTCATGTTATGAGATCGCCTTTGCCAGTAGCAAGATATAGTAATAGGTTTTTACCCTTTTATCTGGCACCAAAACAGACACCTTTATACAAGGGATCATGTTTGCAATAACCACAAATACTTGCAGTCAAAATGCAAACATGATCCCTTGTATAAAGGTGTCAGTTTTGGTGCCAGATAAAAGGGTAAAAACCTATTACTATTACTAAGTCATTCATGCTCACCTCCACCTAGTTCTGAGTCCCGTGACGGGATCGGGGCCGATCGTGGCGACCTTTCATCGGGGGTGATGGCAACACGGGGCGAGAAGACTACGAGGAGGCAACTGTTGCAGACGATGACGTTGCGCTGGCTTGGAACGTGCACGGTGGAGGAGGAGGGGGGGGGATGATACCTACGGAGGTCCTGGAGCAGCCACGCAGAGACTAGTTCAAGGTCGAAATGGTTTTAAACTCAAAACTCAACGATCATCATCAGCATCTTCGTCATCAATCCACCATCATTATCATAACTTATAAAACAATGAACAAAAACGATTAACTATATTTATCTTTTTTATTTTACCAGGTAAGGCCCACTGAGCTGTATAGCTCTTTTTTAGAAGAGACCTGGCTTTCACAAATGATAGCTCAGCGAAATGGCTTATCACGTGGAAATGTATAGCAGCCAATTACTCTAAACACACGTTGATTCTAAATGTGGAGGGGAAACCCCAGAGGACCCGGAGAAAAATCCACGCGACCACAGGGAGAGAGACACACACAAACTCCAAATATACAGCAGCAGGCGTCAGGGTCGGAATCGAACCCACGACCTCCTGAATACCAGACGAGGTTGTTAACATCTCCTAGCCACCATGGCACCCCAAACCAAGGTGAGAAATCGTGAGGCCAGGATGAGGCTTCATTTGGAAAGAGTGAGCTGGGTCACCAAAACGACAAAAATAAAAATAACAATTGGGTGGGTGGGTGACTGCAAAAATGTCAGGGTGTCAGGTGTGTCTCAGAGAAGAGGAGCGATGGACATCAACTTCGCTGGCCGTGAAAACCTTTAAATCTCGATTACCGTATCCTGCATTTAACAAGTAATTAACCATCCTTCTTCGGGGTGTAAGAATGCATTGATTCATGGATTGAACTCGATACTTTGGCTCACAACAACACATTCATCAAACCACGTTTGTAACAATCCACTGTGACATTCACATCGGTCCTCCGCCCGGTTGAATGCCTCCTCCTTCGCAAGTGCCATTGGATGAATCGAAAGAAAAACTAATTTTGCCGTCAGCTGCAGGTACTTCCTCTCACTTCATCAGCGTTTGCAGGGAGCGCTTCTGGGTAAACTCAATGGCACTTTGATGGACACGGATAAATAGGAGTAGTTTCCTGCTCGACTTCTCTCATCCACAAATACATGCGGATAACAGGAAGGAAAACGTGGAAGGTGCGCAGAGCTGTGGTGTAGCGCAGCATTCCGTGTCGAACCTTCGGGCACAACCCCAGTGTCATGGTGGCAGTGCCACCCCCAAATCGTCTTCTTCAGCCTCCTCGCTACGTTTGTACTTTTCATCATCATCATCAGCTCTTCAACCATTTGCATCATGTTCATCACTGTCAAACATCGTCTTATCCATTGCTGGATTAAGGCCTCCCTCACGTAATTTCTCATCAATCCTGGAAAGCTGCAATCTCTCTCCTGAAAGTGAATATAAACTAAAACATTCTATTTTTTTTTTTACCAGGTAAGGCCCACTGAGCTACACGGCTCTTTTTGAGTAGCAAGCTGCCCACAAATAATCCACGCTACCACGGGGGGAGAGAGGACATGCAAGCTCCGAATATACAACAGGCGTTAAGGGTCTGGCATGGAACGGACAACCTCCTGCATACCAGGCGAGGGAGTCAACATGTCATGGCCACAGCACCCTATCAGTCATTCTCTCGGACGCAATCTCTTCTTGTCCACGTGGTCACGTCGAACACAAAAACGACTGTGCCAGTACTCAGTCAGGGGCTGCACAGCAATGGCAAGATAACGATTGTTATCATCATAGTCATCATGATCAGAATCTTCGTCATCAATCCACCACCACCATCATAAACTATAAAACCATCAACAAAACTGTAAACTATTTATTTTTTATTTTACCAGGTAAGGCCCATTGAGCTATGTAGCTCTTTTTCGGAGGTGACCTGGACACAAATGATAGCTCAATTGAAGTGGCTTATCACGTGACAATTTATAGCAGCCAAATACTCTAAAATGTTTGTCTCTAAACGTGGAGGGAAAAAACGGAGGATCCCAAGAAAAATCCACCAGACTACAGACAGAACATGCAAACTCCAAATATACAGCAGGTGTCAGCGTCGAACCCACGACCTCCTGCATAACAGGCAAAGTAATGAACATCTCTCCACCTTGGCGCCCATCGTTATCACGCGGGTTTTTTTACTGCACTACGGCGACAATGGTCAAAACGATTAACATAATTAGTGGCTACGGCAACCACTTCTTTGTGACACCGCTGGCCCATGGATGAACGTAGTTAATGTATGAATAATTGACCGTCGGATAACAGCGATGGGCCAGGTCCACAAATGACAGGAAAGTCACGGAACAAAAGCCTTAGCCTTGGGTAGGGGGGGGGTGAGAAGTTTAAATGCAATTAATTTGTGACCTCTATATTCACCAGAAGTGCTGCAATGCTTTTTCAACCGCGTAATGACCCCCCAAACTCGTCAAAAAGCATTGACTTGTGAGATAGCCAAAGCGTTAGGGACGTGATTTAGGACTTAATATCATTTTTTTCCCCCAGTGTTTGTCCACACCACTGGAACGTATAACTGCGCGTAATGGAGATGAGCGATCGCCCAGCGATGACTGTGCGGCAGCAAATTTATTTTTTACTTTTTCTCCCTCTGTCATTGAAGGGAACTGCCGCTGGCCTTGGGGCGGCAGCGGCAACAGCAGCAGCAGCACCGTTGTCGTCGCACGGAAGAACCAAACGACGACACGAAAGCGACTCCACACACGCAATGGGAATGGGGGGGGGGAGGGGGAAGAGGCGCCACCATTGGATCGGCGCGCAAACACCGACGGAGATGAGAGGCACCGCAGACGCCGGGGTGAGGAGGGGGGGGGCATAACAAGCGAGAGTCAATGTCCACTCGTCCTCGTTCAGTGTCTCGCACGTCTGCTCATCACGCGCCACGTTTCCCTTTTAATCTTTGCCGCGCGCTCTTTGCTTTGCACGACCCGGAGCCCCTCGGACGTGGCGTCGAGGCTCACGCGCGGCTGTCTCCTCGGGGCAGAATCCCGACCACAAAAGTCGTTCCCCCGACTTAACGGTGCACGACCGCATCTAAGTGGGCGACGCTCGTGCGCGAACGTCGCTTCGATTCCTCTCTCGCTCGCTCGCTCTCTCTCCCCTACCTCCTTCCTCTCTCGTTATTTCTCTCACTCACTCTTGTCTCGCGCTCTTTGTGTCTTGACAAGGCTGTGTTGCCGGAATTTGCTCAACAGCTGACGTGCATGAAGCCGCACGTCACCAAGAAACAACTGTGGTTCTTACGACAGCTTATCCCGCATCTGCACTTCTACTCGACTCCAATCACATGCGGTGCTTTTTCTGCAATATTTTGCTGTCTTTTTTATTTTTTTCTGCTTGCACTCGGGCACATATTCACTTTAAGATGTTTTTTGTTCGTGTTTTTGTTTTTTGTTTGTTGCGGTTGCACCCGATTCAAGAGCCGAATGGCTCACAGGGCTCTACCTAATAAATGAACTTGAACTTCCTGAATCAAGTCAATAAAATGCCTTGTTCATTTTGTAAACAATAACAATTAAAACCTCATTATACTTACCATGGTTTCTGTCATCAACAGTATAATCATTACCATCAAACCGTTATCGAGCCACTGCTGGATGAAGGCCTCCCCACCGCGTAGCCAGTCCCATCAAGGTGCTGCAATGGCACAATCCGTCGTGTTCCACCACTGCATGAGTTGATGCCATTGTCTCAACTCCAGCTGGGCATAAACCCTCCTCTGGCTTTGCCACCCCCTTCTAGCAATGCACCCAACACAAATCCCACTTTATTTCGCAAATGCCTGCCTCAACGGTGATGCGGAGGGGCACTGCGGGCATTCGCTTGGGGTTCGGTCTCGCAGCAGAGCGCACACGCCACGGAGACAGCGGGCACAGAGTCCAATCAGTTCTAAAGAATGACACGCGCCTTGGAATAATATTTGCAGGGGAACTGCCAAGGCAATGTGCTGCGGTGGCGAGACGTTATGCAGGAGGCCGTGGGTTCGATCCCGACCCCGACACCTGCTCTATATTTGGAGTTTGCTTGTCTCTCTCCCCGTGGTCGTGTGGTTTTTCTGCAGGTCCTCCTGCATTTAGAGTTTCTGGCTGCTATACATTTCCACATGATAAGCCACTTCATTGAGCTATTATTTGTGGCCAGGTTGCTTCGGAAAAAGGAGCGATATAGCTCAGCAAGCCTTACCTTGTAAAATAACAATATTATTTTTTATTTTTTTCAATTTGCAATATGTGCTGGGACCTACCAAGGGCATACAATTTAAGGCTGCCATTATCGACTCCTCAATTAATATGTTAATCTGTCGATGACTGCTTCATTTTAATTGGAGTAAAACATTAAGTGGACAGATTGCACGAGATTGAACAACAGCCACACAAAGGTGAGCTGCTCAAACAGCAGAAAGCAAAGACTCCTATCATGCCTTGCATGCATTTCATGTGACCACCGCATTTTATGTACAATGCTCATCGAGTTGGTGGTCTACTCAATGCTGGGAGCATTACCTCCCTGCTGTTTGTCAGTAGCACACCCCTATGTACCATTAATATTATCCAGTTCCAGCTCGGGACTCACTTGTAAAAAAAAAATCAAAGTGCTTTCCGGACCAAGACGCAAGGTACCACGCATTTCAAATCACCAGCATTGAGCGAGTTGATAGAACTTCAACGTTCCCGTGGCAAGGACTAGTCTCTCCACAAGATGACCATTGTTGACTTCTCACCGAGTGGCACTCGGTGTTTTTTTTTTCAAACCCGAGTAAGATGACAGCTGAGTCAACAGTGGAAGAAGACATGATCCCCCCTAACCATCCGTTTACAAGTCCGGAGCATTCTTACCTTTAAAACAACACAGATGGAAGTGTTTGACTCAAGCCTGGACCCAAATCACCTGACCGTAAAATTAAGACCACTCCGCCAAGATGAACCGGCACAATAATTAGCGTTTCTGAATTAATTCCTCATTTAGTTCAATTAATTCCCATGCACATTAATTCATGCACCCATCGATCCATTGAGCCAGCTATTTTCCTGGAATCCATTCACCCGTTTATTTCATTTTTTCCCCCTCCCTCCCTCCCTCCCTCTTTTCACAGAGGACTAGGATTTTTAAACGCTCAGCAAATGCTACCCACAAAAAGTGAAGGTCAGAAGCAAAACCAGCGTTGAATGTTAAAAAGCCGACGTTTAAAAAAAATCTGCACGAGACACCCAGAGTAAAATTTGCCGTAAAAGGTTAAGAAATGCTTGCCCTCTTGTCAACGACAGTGACCCAAAAATCTTTCATTGTAGTTCCCGTAAGTTAACATGGAGAGAGAGAGAGGGGGGGGGAGGGGGTAAAGGGACATCAAACGCAGCTCCATTCCAATTAACAGAACGGGCCTGCCCATAGTTTGCAACTTGCCTAGACAGCTGGGGGGGCAATACAATTAAACTGCAGGTTCATCGGGTTAGGTTTTTTCTCTCACTCCAAGAGCAGTCACAGCGTTGACTATCATGCACAACGGGGGGGGGGGGGGGGGGTATGTAATTGTAATCACAACCCGAGGATTGTAACCCAAGCGTCAAAACGAATAATGGAAACACGTCTCTCCGAGAGTCATAGTCGGGCTGCGAAACTGGCAAACAATTTCCCTGCTCTCATGAATAATGTCAGGGAGGCACCTCGCCGTCCACGTGGTGGCACAACTGTGCGCCGCGGTTAATGAATGCCCTGCATAAATTACAGGGTGGCTACGATGGGGGGGAAATAACACCGGGATTCATCATGGGCTCACACGCGGGGCTTGCTAACTGGCCACCAATCGTTGTACAATGTTGGCGCGTGTATATAAAGTCGGATAGCCGATGCTGTCCCCGCCTGAAGCCTCCGCTCACATCAGGCAGGGTGAATTTTGGTGCCGGATGCAACGCATGAATTGTGAACCAAACACGTCCGAATCGATTACCGCACGGCTCGCGCGCAAGCTCACGTGACCATCTTGTAAGCTTACAAAGGAGCCAGTAGATAGCAGTACAGCAAGTGGGTCACAACACATATCCGTTTTGCAAATATTTATAGGATCGTATTAATTTGACACGTAGGCTTTCGCGAGCAAATATTATTCAAAATAAAGGTTTTGGGGTTAGATTGCGCAAGTGTAAATGTGTAGTAACTATTCTGGCAAATCGCACGATGATGCTAGATGTAATTACCAGCGAAACGTCGTACTCATATTGTAAATGTTGTGGATTTACTCTTTAAAACAGCGGTGGGCTGAAGTAGTAACTAATTGGCGTTTTATTTACGTGACAAATCCCTTATTAACTGGCTGTGTCAGGTGGTGGAGGGTTACGACACATTTATACTTACGCGATCGAACCCAAAAACCTTTATTATGGATCGCATGAATTATTTATCCATCCATCGACGAGGAATTTTATTCATTCAATTTCTACCCGTTGCAATACAATGATTTCATAATGGCAAACGATGTCAATGCTGGACTCTTCGCCCCAATCCTGGATAATTAAAGAAATATATGCAAACCTGTCAACCCCATATACATGCCTATCTTATTACAGACGAATTCAGACCTGATTGGTCACCATGTGTCCCGTATAAATCTCAACGTTCATCTTACCAAGTCCCATCACAAGGGAGCAACACAAACAAATAGACACAAAAACATGTTGCCCGCATTGAAACGGCTGTGCGCCGCCGTATGGATCTGAAAACTCAATTTCCCTGTACAAGAATACGGCTAAACCGTATGGGTTGACAGCTATGTATATGGATTCAGTATGTGTATCACATACATAACTAATGAGGTTCGTTTAATCCCGAGCATGAAATAACATTTCAAATATTGACCAAAGGGCCGTTCGAGTCAATGATTCCCGGTAACAATTATTTAAACAAGGCAAACTTCAACCCCTGTCAACAATAATTGTCCAATGCAGTCCCTACACCCCGGCCATAGGCACGTGGAATGCCTAAAAGTGACTGCAGGGCTGCCAAACAGTGCCTCGCAATGGGGGGGGGGGGGTCCCCCATCCTACCCCACCGTGCTTGCTCGAGACAAATTTGACGTTCGACTCCTGTGTGTCCCCCCTGGGAAGTGACGGAGTGAAAGTTTCGCTAGCGTTGTTTGTTCAACTTCTTGGTTCTTTCGGTAAAGTCACGTAGAATGGAAATAAAAAAAACCATAATAAAATAAATAAAATGTTTTATTTTTATTATTTTATTATTTCCATTCTACGTGACTTTACCGAAAGAACCAAGAAGATGAATCCCTGCAGTCACGAAAGATTTAAATCGGTGTTTGTACACTTGCTGGCGATGGAACGAAGTCAAGGGGGGGGGGGGGGTGAACAGTGACAAAAGGCAGAGAGAGAGTTACTCAATCGCAAGGCAGCCACGTGGAGCGAGACGGGTTTGGCTCGGGAGAGACCCGACGGAAGCTCATGAACGCGGCGGTGCGGAGATAGGGTGGGAAGGGTGGTCAGGGTGACGCGGTGAGTGATTTGGAGGGGGGGGGACAATGGTGGGCTGAGAGACCTTCGCCGGACAGCGCCGGGGCGTACAGGCGCGCACATGAGAAAAAGAAACCCACCGCACCAGACATCGATGACCTTACTACAGCATCTCGCGGTGACCCCCTTTGACGGTCCCCTCGTGTGGGAATTAACGAGTTTTTTTTCTTTTGTTTTCGACCACTTACGAATAAAAAAATTTTTCACGCTCTCACACGTTCATTGACCCCCCTCTCTCGCACGCACGCGCACGGACGTCTGCCCCCCCCCTCATTCCATCCCCCGCCCGCACCCCGGCGCGACATTCGAACGTCCGCAGTTCGATCCGACGAGCCACGAGGTGCCGGGCGACCGCTTCATTCGGTGGCTACGACGGCGGTCCTCTTCGTTCACGGCGATCGGCGGCGAGGGAGGGCGGGGGGGCTGGACGTGGGGGGGGAGAGGGCGTCTATGGACCGGTGGTCCCTGAGATACAATTGTCCGGAAGGTTCACGACAAAGCAGCGTGAGGTTTGGCACCTGCCTGTGGCTGTCCCTCGCGAGGCGGTGAGCTGTGTTTGGGTGGCGGGGAGGAGGTGGGGGGGGGCACCGACTTCAACGTGGATGCTACGGCGGCGCTGCTGGCGCAGAACTGATAGTTTCATAACTTTCGCAGCCATCATTCGTGCTTGGCGTTGCACGCTTTCAATTGACGCTGCAGCCACAGTCTATCGGTTTATTCCACTCGTCCCCCCATTCATCTTTCAAAGGGGGTATTTTTATTACGCAATTCATTTTTTTTCTTCCTCAGGATCCCTTCATCTAAACGGATATTCCCATTCCCCATCACCCTTTGTCTTCTTCCCCACGTAGCCACCCGGGGCCCTCTCTCTGCGTTATTCTTTGAAGGCCACGTTCAATAAACGCCCACTTTGAATGAAACGCGCGTGCGCAACAGTTCAACTAAATGTGTTGCATTGACACCCGTACAAATGTCAAGCCAGTCAGAGTGACAGTATCATCATCATCATCACCACCGGCAGCAAGCACCTAGCCAATGGTTTAACAACAACAAAAACTCCACCTTCCTATGGCAGGTGGCAAGTGCCGTATCTCATTTTTATCGATCCTGGAAGGATGCCGGTCACAGTTGGCCCCGACTGGGACGTTTAGTCGTAAGCTAAGTGAGGTGCAATCTGACTACAAACACCACCAGGGCAGAACCAGTACAGTAGAGTACGAATTAAAAAAACACAAAAACACCGCAACACATTTACATACACAGCAGGACTGCCTGTTCCAGCAAGAGACTGGCTGCGACTGACTTGCCACGTCGGAATGTGGAGATTCAAGCCCCGACCGACTCTAGGTCGACGAGTTAACCGGGAGATTTAACAAAGCACGAACATTAGCATTGCGTGTGTATAATATTGGCTTCTCAACACGTGTTCGTGAATCTAAATGTGTTGACTCTTGTCGTTTTAGACCACCAACTCAAAAGCGTTGAGAAAATGCGGTGATCCCAAAAGGCAGCGGTGAAACCAAGTTGACAATTGTAGGCCTAAATTTTGATTTAAAGCTTTCGTGACTGCAGGGATTCATATTCTTGGTTCTTTCGGTAAAGTCACGTAGAGGGGAAATAATAAAAAATACAAAATAAAAATTTGAAAAAATATTTTCTTGCTGTGGATTTCACACCTGATGATTTCTTGTGTTGCAGTCGAAACGTCGTGAGAATTTGTATTGTTAATTATTTATATTATTTTATTATTTCCCTTCTACGTGACTTTACCGAAAGAACCAAGAATAATTGTAGGCCTGTTTCATGCCCATTCGCATGCATCAGGACAGTCGTCATCAATGTCCAACTAAAAGCTATTTAAACGAAACAATTTTTGTTTATCTTACCAGGTAAGACCCGCTGAGCTATATCGCTCTTTTTCAGAAGCCATCTGGCCACAACACAATGAAGTGTGGGGGATGACCCTGGTACACATCTGCAATGCAGTTTTTTCCAGTACATGAAGAAAGAAAAAAACAATACCAGGTAAGGCCCCACTGAGCTATATTGTAACTCTTTTTCAGAAGTAATCTGGCCACAATGAGAGCTCAATGAAGTGGCTTATCGCGTGGACATTTGTGGCAGCCAAATGCTCTAAACGCACGTTGATTCTAAATATGGAGGGAAAAAACTGGAGGACCTGGAGAAACATGGACGCGAGCATGGGGAGAAACACGCAAACTCCAAATCCTGTACATCAGGCAAGGTATGTTCTCTGCTACTATATTCCTCGAGCAGCCCCGTACATGATGACCCATTAGGACCCATTAGGAACTGCCTAAAGGCAACAATGATTGAAATGTGTAATTGACACTCGAACCCAATACGAAATAGACCTTTGTGAAGGCTGGAAATAAAATGTATCAAACAACATACAACGACTGAATGTAGTGTGGCTCAGATGTCCCGTGACACCCCCCCCCCCCCATGGGGGTCACAAGACATCTGGACCACCCTGTACAGAAACCCCTCAGCCTTGTTCAGACCACCAACCCCAAAATAACCGAACGTGTGGCCATATTTGTATTTTGAGCTAGCGGCCTTGGTCGACTCCCCCTCCCTTCCCCCCCGAGTCATCCCAACTAAAGTTGGCTGACGTTTTGGGCTGGAGCCTCGCTTCGTCACGGTGGTTTCGATCGACGGGCTAGCCCAAGAGGGGCTCGGCAAACCAGAATAAGGGCCATTATATATTTATTTATGTATTTATTTATTTCAAGAGCCGCAACGCAAACATGTGAATAGGAAACTGTGGTCTTTAAATGAATAACGTCTGGAGTGGTCACTTAAAAAGAGCCGAATACGGCTTTAAAAGCCGCCAGTTTGCCGACCCACCTGGGCTCACGTGAACTCCCGACTTCAGAAATTACGGCCAAGTGGAAACAAAACGGCGTGAGACAAGTAACAGCAAGAAACCCCAACATGTATTATTAGCCAGCCATAATATTTCTTTTGCAATGCTGTAAACTATTTCTTTTCATTTCGCGAGCGATGTGGACTCGGCCGCCCAACTCCTGCCGATAAACTTGAGCAATTTGGGAAAGAAAAGTGGAAATTACACTGTTCAACAAGTGGAGTTGTCCGTAAACTTGAATTCTGGGAGAAAGCAAAAAAAATAATGGAGGTCAACTCAAGCGATTGAGTCAGTTTGAATTGGCTATTCATGGAAACAAGATTTAGATGAATCATAGCAGCCTTTCCAATCGGGTGTAACGACGGCAATCTGGATGTGTGCACGCTTGCGATAATGACAGCAGCGATAGGCCACTCAATGTTCCAACTCCGGCTAACATCGCTTGCGTTGAAAGGTTGATTTTGGATGACAGGCAGTCAATGAAAAGTTTCTGAACAGTTTGTTCAATACTCACACACGTTTGAATCCACATATAATGAGAAAAAAAGTGTAGCCGTTGGGTACCAAATATGTAAAAAAAAAAGAAACTTGGGAGCAAACAGCACTTGGATTTGGTGTGCCTTGTATCATCCTTATTGCAGTGTGCAGGCAATGTGTTTTGTATCAATGCAGCTGTTCCACTCATTTGTAAACATCGTCATGATTCACAGTTGTAACGATATTGCAGCTTCACTCTGTGGGTCGTCTCACGCTTGTCTCTTTTTGTTTATGCCCCAAGAGGACAAAGCAACGAAGAACATCATTGCCAGTCTTCTCGTTACCCTTGCCGCTCATGGTTGCCTCCCTTCACTCTCTCCCCCTCTTGACTTCCAGATTCAACCAAAACACAGAGCTCGCGTGCACTTACGCGAACGTTTCACGTGACATTTGCACCGTTATACGACTGTTTAACGCCTCGTTTGTTAGTTGTGCAACATTCCTCAAGGACCTTGTATTCGTTCTCTGACATATTGATGTTTTGTCGTTGTCTTTGTTGTGGATGTGCGCTCACTCAACGGAGCTCTCCCCGTGTAGCATAGTCAGGAGACTGGCTAAATGGGATCATCTGTGTACCGAATAAATAACCTTAAATAAACTTAAGTTAAGCGAAGGAAACACCATCTTTGATCATGATATGGCTGTCATCGAATGGGCGCCAGGGTGGCGAGATGTTAACTGCCTCGCCTGGTGTACAGGAGGTCGTGGGTTCGATCCCGACCGTCACGTCTGCTGTATATATGAAGTTTGTGTCTCTCTCTCTGCTCGTGGTCGCATGGGCTTATTTCTGGGTTCTCCCGTTTTTCCCTCCACATTTGGAATCAACGTGCGTTTAGATTATTTGGCTGCCACAAATGTCCACGCGATAAGCCACTTCATTGAGCTCTCATTGTGGCCAGATTACTTCTGAAAAAAGAGCTACAATATAGCTCAGTGGGGCCTCACCTGGTATTGTTTTTTTCTTTCTTCACGTACTAGAAAAAACTACATTGGAGATGTGAACCAGGGTCATCCCCCATTTACTACACCGTTTTTTTCTACAGAGATAACATCTCATTTACAGGGCGAGTGGGAAAGTGCCGGACGCGAGGGGCACTTGAAGAGATTGCAGAGGGTGTATCTCTGTCGTATCCCCTACGAGTCGTCGACAGCGACCGGACATCTCACACGAAGGGTTACACTCAGCTGTGAGACATCTCAACGGGTGCTTGACGCCATGACGGCGAGCACAACTGAGACGGATTTGGGGGAAATGGCTAAATGAAATGTCGACTTGAACCACCCTCACAATGACACAACTATGACAACAAGACGGTTTTTAGCTCATGGCTAACTTTGATAAGCCACCATGCCTTCTGATATCAGAATATTGGAAACGTGGCGCCGTTTTATCGAAAACGTGTAAAAGAAATCCGCGTACCTTCACATGCAAAAAAGCCAATCCAGTCGTGCGTGTTGTTAAGCATCTACACACGCACCGTACAAATTGGCGGCGCCAATAAAAACGGACGTGGACAAAACAAAGAGCTTCACAAACACAACAACAAATTCTATTTTAAGGTATGTACACAAACACCGCTTCCCCGCCACATTTAGCCTAACAAACCACAAGGGTGCGTGTAATTAATGGGTCCGTGATAGCTATGGACGTTGCCTGTAATCCAGCACCGTGGAGGCGGCGAGGGTTGGCGGGTCGCCGCACAAAATGTTGTGGGAAAAACTCCCTTGACGTGAGCGTCGAGGAGGTGCCATACCCTGGCTCGCCCAGGAGAGGGCGGTACAGCAAGTGGACTCAATCGCCATCTGTTGCCACCTGTGCTGGGGGGGGGGGGATAGCGGTGTTGGCCCCTCGCGTGCGTGGGGTTTTCACTGTGTGCTCTGGTTTCTTACCAAGCGGTATTATTAATTGGCTCTAAAAATCTTAAAATAAAATAAAAACCCAACGCAGCAGGCAGGAATTTGAAAACAAAAAAGTCTGACAACTCCGTGTGGTACTTTTGTTTTTTTCGGTAAAGTCACGAAGGTAAAAAAAAAATTCGAATGAAAACTAAATTAAATCGCGACGTTTCTGGCACAACACAAGCGTCCGTCTTCAGGTGGGGACAACGCAGCGAAAGCACAACCGCTTAAGCGCTTAATTTATTTTATTTTTCACCTACGTGACTTTACCGAAAAAACCAAAGAGTATGGATCCTTGCAGTCACGAAAACTTAAAATCTAGAACTCCGTGTGGCTCTCCTGGATAAATAAGTAAATCATTATCATTATTTTGACGAATTATTATGGAGGCCGACACGTGCAATGTCCGGCACTAAACACAAATACGACAACGCGAAACAAATGGCAGGATAACACCACGTTAGTAGAGGCCGTTGAAAACATGTATTTAATCTCCCTGTGTATTGTGGCATTAGTGACCTGGGGTAGGGGGCCAGTGTACGGAGAGGGGGAGGGGTGATGGAGATCAGTTGTTTCCATTCAGGGAACGCCATACCAAAGGGTTGAGAACCACGGCTCTGGTGGTGCATGCAGGGTTCACGTGAACCAATTACATACAAGATACTGCCGCGTTGGTGAGACGTTAACTACCTGGCCTGGTATACAGGAGGTCGTGGGTTCGAACTCGACCATGACACCTTTTGTATATTTGGAGTTGCGTGTTCTCTCTCCCCGCGGTCACGTGGATTTTTCTCCAGGTCCCCCGGTTTTTCCCTCCACATTCAGAATCAACGTGCGTTTATAGAGTATTTGGCTGTTATAAATGTCCACATGATAAGCACTTTGTTGAGCTATTATTTATGGCCAGGTTGCCTCTAAAAAAAGCTATATAGCAGCTCAGTGGGCCCTTACCTGGTCAAATTTAAATAGTTTCTAGTTTCACAGTTGTTATAGTTTTACATACATACATGTAAACAAGTCATAAGCGCAACAACTCTACGCATGTTAGGTGGGTGTTTATCATAAATTTAAAATCGGCAAGCGGTTACTCGCCCGAGTTGGCGAGCAACTTACAACAAGGACTGCCCACCACCCGTAGAAGTGGGTGTTGCCAGTCCTTCTGAGTAGCGCCACGCACGCCCAACCATCTTTGCCTCTCCGTTTGTGGTGGCCACGTGCTGCTCTGGCTGTGGCATTCGCGATTGCAGTATGGTGATCGCACAAAATCCCAGACCGGAGGTCGGGATTTGAGTTGGTGGTGAGGTGCGTCGTAGAGGTCTTTGGCTGATGACGGCAAGGTGGTGGTGGTGGTGGTGGTTGTTGCCGCTGGCAAGAAAACATGCAAATCCCCTTGCAGTTTGCATGTCTCTGTGGATATTTGGTGGCAGAATGTTCGAGAGGACAGGGAGCCAGGGGATTGGTCCCGGTTTCATCGTTCTGGTTATGATGCGCATTGCGTTATTTAACCCTTTCCCATAAGCCTCCAATGAAGTTAGCTCATCTGTTA
Organism: Entosphenus tridentatus; assembly: GCA_014621495.2. NCBI lineage: Eukaryota > Metazoa > Chordata > Hyperoartia > Petromyzontiformes > Petromyzontidae > Entosphenus > Entosphenus tridentatus. The sequence continues at coordinate 3,332,913 of CM025645.2, forward strand.
TCGAGCTTTGTGCCCCATGCAGCCAAAGCTATGTTATCTGCACATATCAACTTACAAGATTATATGCACTAGATCAGCACGGATTGGCTACGTGCGGTCACAAAAGAAGTCCAACATAAACGTGTAAATAGTGACGGTGCTAGTACCGAGCCTTGAGGGTGCCCATTTTTCATAATTAAATAGCAGTTGTGTTTACCAGCGAGCTGTAGCATATTCGTATGGTCGCTGAGCATCATCTCGATTAGGTGAACAGTAGAGCAACATCGAGTGATTTTGGCCATCCTCGGCAGCAGGCCATGAGGCCAAAAACGATGTCACAGGGAGCAGAAATGTCGATCGCTGCTGTTGGTCTGGGAGCGACGGCCAGTTCCAAACCCGTCTTGTTCCCGAACCACTGTGCCACCACTTCACAAAGACCCACGTCGTCATCGCCTTAACACAGACTGTTGGGGGCAAGTGCCGTGGAGCGAGCACCCAATGCGGCGCACGAGGGGTTTGGGGTGGCCAGCACCACGTCCGTCCACCTGCGTCTTCCCAATGCTTATTTAAGGCCGAGTCGACCTTGGGGCGGCACAGGTCTGGTTCAAATATTCGCCACTGTTATTGATGGTGAGCGGGAATCGTACTCGGGTCACCCGGTTCGCGGAGCGTCACGCTCACCAATGCACGTTCCAGGAGTGGCCCTGGACGTGATGCCAGCAACTGCGCCCGAGGGCGAACCACGCAAATCGGTGTCCCCACCCCAAAACCTCAAGGGCACTGCTAGGCTGAGGTTTTTGGTAATGTGGGAAACATTTATTTTCCATTTAATATTTTTTTTAATGTGGGAAACATTTATTTTCCATTTAATATTTTTTTAAGCGTATTTTTATTTAAACAGAGATGTAATTATTCGGTTAGTCTGTCCGTCCGTCTGTCTGTCCAACCAATAAATGATCAGAAATGAATTATAATTCATATTCCCTCTGTACGTGCACGGGAATTTAAATAACGACATCTTCGTTATTTTATTTGTATCTATTCCCCCGCATTTGCCCCCCCCCCCCCCCCACTTAACTTGGCGCCCTAGGCGACTGCCTCGTTCGCCCATGTGGACAGGCCACCCCTAACACGTTTCGCTCCTCCACCAATCCACTCACACGCACACACCAATGACATTGACAATAATGCTTCGTTCAGTTTTTACTAGTTGAGCAAGTGCTATAAACCAACGCTGGGAATTCGTACACGTGCATGCAATCACACACACCTACAGATATCGTGCTATTTGCTGTTTTATTTGTTCAACAATTCCCACACATGGCCACAAATTAATGGGTTGTGCAGCACCGTGCTTCGTGTGAAAACCAATGCCGCCTTTCCAGCACGGACATCTGCTTTAAACACGTTCCTTCGGAGTGGGCAGGTAGGAACTTGGTTGGACAGCACGGCGTTCGGGGGGGGGGGGCAGTTGTATGAGTGGGCGTGTTTACCCTTCCCCCCCACCCTCCCCGACATCGTCAACCAATCGCGGCGTAGCTCGGTGTTCGGTGGGGAGGTGCATGAGTGGGCGGAATTCCGGATATGCACGACAGACAGACACATAATCCCTGGTGGGCAGTGTGGAACCTGTTGTTCCTACCTGTAAAAAAAAGTTTTTGTTGTTGTTGCAAACTCAACTGCACTCATTTCCGATTTTAAAAATGCTGGACCACAGACTCTGCCTTACACGTCCAAGAAGCCCCCTGCGTATGCAGCCAAGCACTCGAGCAGTGGTTCTTCCTAACCTGGGGTGCACGCACACGCGCTGCGCGTGCGAGATGCCCTTTCTGGGGGTGCGAGACATCGCCAGATTTTTTTATTTCCGAAAGTAAATAATCGAAAACACAAATTAAGCACAACTACTTTATTTTTGTCAAACCGATGGATTTATTAACATAAAAAAATAGGATCGGGAACCAAAGCGGTACAAGTCTGCCATAAGGGTTAAGAACCACAAGCGCTCGACCCTTCGATGCACGGGGGTGACCTAAACACAAAAAAGAATAACCACACACTCCTTCCCTGCATCCCCCTTTCCGGCTAACATCGAAGCCCATCTTGTATTGCTGTGCCATCACGCCTGTGTTGAGCATCGTCTCCGCGCAACACGTTAAAACTGGCAAGTGACAGATACCTTGTAGAGCCAAAGCACGCGCGCTGACAAATCTCGCGCTCTTACATCTGTCTTCGGTTGTTACAGCACTGTACTATTATTTGTGAAACCCAGTCCTTTTTTTAATTGTATTCCATGGAAACATCGTGAAGTCAAGGCGACACACGTTGCGTGTCACTCTATTAAAACCCGGGCGGCTTTCTAAAATTGGCTCGCAGCCCCCCCCTAGGTAGTTTGATGTTCTAAAAATGTATTAATTCTCCCTGGCTAAGAAAATGCTGCAGCAATTTATGAGTCACTAGAGGCTACACCGGGTACCCCCCCCCCCCCACCGATGGCTTGTTTTGCCGCTCGCAATGTGCTAATTACCACAATAACCTCGTAGGCTAAATCGCAGCATGGTTCCACCAGCCGCTGAACTTGTGAGGAGGAGGCGGCGGGGGGGGGGGTAAGGCCGCAAGCCTCAACTGTGAATGCACAAGTTGTGATTTTCGTCAATTGTCAATAGCAGCAGCGGTAGCGATGGAATATTAGTTTTGCTTTAAACGATTTGCCTTCTGGTCATGGTAAACACTTTACGTATTACTGGCTGGGCAGGTTTTGACAGTGCAACTGCATTGTTTGCCGGCAGTCAATTTTTTTTGGTCGAGGTTCCCAGACCTTCGGGAGGATAATTACGATTAACATTACGACGACCCTTTTGGTGCAGTTTCGAGGAAAGTCAATAACTGGTTACCCCGTGACTGGTGATTCCTAAGAGGAGTGAAATCCACTGCGTGGCTGCTCGGGGCAGGCGGGCGGACAGTTTTGCCACCACAATGCCAACATCGGAGAGGGCCTTAAGCCACGCGTGGTGCACAATTGGTACCGCACGAGTTGATTGTGTTTTTGCCCACCTCATTAGAATATTTATATTTCCAACTCCAGCAGATGGACCTTAATTAGCAGCGGTAAGGATGTTATCTTTTGAGTTACGGAATTTGCAGTGCAGCCAAAAACATATACGCACACATTGCCAACAGATCAAACACCGTACAGCGCTTCACTCAAATCCGCCTGACTAATTAGCTAATCAAGCCGTGCTATCATGTAGGCCATCATGTAATTGGCCATGTACATTAATTTCTAATTTGCTATCCATTCTGATTAATTCCAAAGTCTGTAATGGCTGAACAGCCTTGCATGGAGATAGCTAAATTGATCATAATCATCGTGATAATTATTTAAATAACGTGGCTTTGTATCTGGGGTTTTTTTCCAAGGTGATACGTTTTCAAGAGTGCATTCTTTTCATTTGGTCGTGACTTTCCGTTGCTCATCCCCGAGGAATGATTACAGCGAGGGAATCACTGCAGCCGTTACGGGAAATGGGACGCTTGGTTTATCAGGGCCAATATAATAATTTATATTAAAAAAAATACCTTGCAGAGGGGGCTACAGAAAAATGTGGCATTTGGCATGACGATAACGTCACCTTGATTAGGCGATTATTTATAGACACGTATTTTTTTATCTCCAAACTTTTGAGCGATGGCAACAACAAAATCGGAAATTATCAGACTGTCGCGATTTAGTGTTAGAATAAAAAAAAACACACATTTTATGTATTCATTCATTATTTTTTTTAACCGAACACAATTATCAGCTCTGAAAACAAGGGAAAGGGCTGCGGGGCTGTGGAAGAGAGGCGCGCTCCAACTGCGGAGGCATTGACTCGAACGAAAATCCCCCTGGAGTCGTTGGATAAAGACGTCAAAGTACAATATGTAATCACAGACAGGGAGCGACATTCTCAAATGCACGAGAATGAAGGGTAAACAGTGGGTGGGGGGGGGGGACCCACAAAATAAATAGCAGCAAGACACACGGTAAATAATGAGTAGATAAAACAAGCAAAGTGTCTTTTCAGAATTACAACTTGATTTTAAAAAAACATTTGTCTGATAGAGGTTCAGCCAAACCACGGGCACTGTCTTAACCCATTCACGGCTCGATCATTGCTTTTCAGAAAAGTTTAGTCACATGTATACCCCCTTCCTCAATTAGCAAATGGGGATTTTTTTTTATATTGGCAACAATACAATGGAAAGTTTACTGTTAAAGTCCTGTGCAGATAAACTCTCCTTATCCGAAATGGGAGGGCTCTAGGGGCGGATCCCATTATCTGTTTGTCCACGGAAATTACTTCTTTCATCTGCGCTTCTTGGCAGACTATCCTATGACCGTGTTGTAACTTCTGGTTTACTACTCTTATCAATGAAAAGCGTCTGGATTTAAAGAGTTTTTTTCCGTTGATACAATTTGGGCACGCGGATAATTGCAATGATCTGAGAGTGAACATGGATAACTTGCGAAACGTCGAACTCAGATTGTAAATGGTACTAGTAATGAATTTTATTGTACTGTTTACGTGACAAACCTTACTAAATTAGTTGTGTCGGGTAGTGGCGGGTTTAACGACACATTCATATATTGACACAATCTAACCCAAAAAAAAAACCCTTAATTATGGATGATATTGGTCGCGAAAGCCGACGAGTTCAACTGACATGGAAAAAAATGTTTCACTGTGCAGATGGTTGAAAGTGCTGTTGCGAGGGTGATAAGAATACTCTGGCCTCTGTCATGAGAAAGTGGAGTTTGCACTCGTTCTGGGCTGCTATTGATGATTATGACCACACCACTGCTCATTTGGAAGATGAAGACATTTTATTTCATTACACGGCAGATGTGCAAACAATTATTATTTGACATCGGTGCCTTATAATGGCCAACACTTACATGTTGATGTCACACCTCTCGTGTCAAACTTCGGTATTTTTAAACCTTTGGTGCTATGAGACAGAGGTGTGGTTTGCACCACTAAATATCCTTGCACGGATAACACTTGCATGCAGTTGTCTGTTTATCAACTAAAGCACGAATGGGTCTGAACGCTTTCCACTCCAGCAAAAAACCGAGGCGCTCTGCTAAATTCCCTCCGCTCAGTGGAAGGTCATCCGTTCTGTTCTGAACCATGTCTGGAACTCCCTACCCCAGCGACCCGTGCTCTTGACGCCCTGCGCCTGTTCACATCCAGGCTTAAGAACTTCCTCCAGGGACTCTACTTACGAACCTTCAAGTTACGAACTCTCAGAGATAGGAACAAACCTGTCCATATGTCCAGTTGCCTGTTCGGACCGAGAGTCGTAAGTTCAACCGGCGCGCAATAGATGATGGTCATGGCGTCTAGATTTGCAGAACATGAAGAACCAGTGGCATTTGAATCTACAGGAGAGTGTACAACTTTTAAAGCCATTACTCATGTTTAGTGTACATGCCGTACAACATGTTTGGAATCGACAGGAGTAAACTCATGAACAAATCGACTTACGAACAGACCTCTGGAACCTAACTCGTTCGTAAGCAGAGACGAGTCCCTGTATTTTCTTCTGCCAACGACCGACTCTGCCAATCTCTGTTAAACACTGGATGCCGACTGTTGCTGTGCATGCCGTCTAGGGATGGGTCGCATTTTAATTTTATCTAAATCCGAATCATGTTGTAAAATCAAATACAGTGCACGTACTTTGAGCGCTCACTTATAAAGCAGCACAATGTCCACGGGATATTGCCTGGTTATGTAAATAGTAATAAAACAATGTTTTATATATATAAAAAAGATAGAAATCCTGTTCTCGCATAATTTAAACAATGCAGAAATTATTATTTTCTTAACAAATAATATATAAAGAGCAAAGTACACCATGTAGGTTTTAAAAAAAATATTCCAGTATTACTTGGCGTGCATAGCAGTTTTCCAAGTACCAAGGCTGTGTAATTCATTGAGCACACACAAATATATGAAGCGCACCAATTCACTCCCCAATGCCGAAGGATGAATCCCCCTTTGACATCAACAATGCATGCTTTCAAAAAATATAAACACAGCACCCCATACATATTTACATATTTCTACGGGAGGAAACGCTACAGTGGCTGTATTTAGTGTTGTGGTTTATAACAGAGCTGGACGGCACTTGTGGTGACATCCACGTTTGGCAACAAGAGATTGTGGAAGCATATTTAACACTGCCCACATTTAACACACGCATAAAGATCCCCCTTGTAGATGCAACAGTGTAGACGACCACTGGCTCATGACATAGTGCTGAGGAGGCCCAGCCAGCTTCGTCAGCCGCACCATCGTTCCAGGCATTCGTGTTTAGGCTGAGTCGACCTAAAGTATCAAATGGCCTCCGGCGATGACCGTCACCACAGCCTGGAATCAATACGAGGTCAACCAGGATTGTAGTGCAGTGGGGCTCCACACCAGGTACTGTGTTCATTTAAGGCTGAGTCTGCCTAGGGACTTGCCTACGTTATGTTTTGGATATCATTTGCCATGGTGTACACCTCTGTTTATGGCAGGGCAGAACGCACGCAAGCGCGCACACACAGACAGACACAGCGCAAGCGCGCACAGTGCCGCACACACACGTGCGTAAACATCGAACCCACTGAAGCAATAAATAATTAATCTGCGCTTTGATTAGCAAATTGAGGCGACACCCGTTCCCCCGTGGAAGCATCAGCTGTCACCGCTGCCAAACGTGAACTCAACAGAAAGCCATCAATTCCTCAATTAACCCCATTGAACATACCTGGTGTGGGCTTCTCGGGCAGAGTTGTGGCGAGCCGTTCGTTAAAGCGCCGGCACGTGGCAAAGTTTGCATCGAGAGCGGACAAAAAAAAAACCGCATGAAAGGCTCTCTCAAACATTCATTTCATTTAGAGAGCGGTCACCGCGGCCAATGTCAACGACGCCGCCATCCACACCTCCGCTCGCGTTCCTTTCTGCGAGACTGCACAACTGTTGCAAGGTTTACATCTGACCCCCTAAGACGTGTTCTTGCAATGTCTCCCTCTGATGGTGCCCACCTGGCTTCAACGACCGATGCTTGCCTTGCACAACTGACCCTTCCCTTCATCCTTGCACACGTGTGCTTTCCCATCACAACGTTCCTCTTCCCAAACACATTGTGGCATGGTCCCATTCGCGCTAACTTTCCGTAAGAAAAAAAAGCTAAAGATGTTTTTAACCCGATTCTGCCATGTAACGGCAGGCACCCTTCCAGTCACGTGTATGCAATGGCCACTTGCGTAATTCTGTGTCGCTTTGGTGAAGTGGTAAAATGGGAAACGCATTAGCAAAATGGCATTTTGCAAGTGGCTTTTGTGCAAAATAAAATCGGTGGAGGCAACACGAGAGCATCGTTGCTACTGGCGTTTTCAACCACGCGAGCAAAAATAACTTGCCCAGATGGGAGTGAGAGTTGACGGGGATAGGAGGTGTGGGGACCAGCGAGACGGGACATCCTCGGTATTCACAGCTCTTTCAGCGAAGGCGCCGTGATAATGCAAATGCGAAACCCTGCAATTACCGCAAGTACACCCAACAAGGACGGCACGTGCAGTCCCACACGCGCCCGCTCGCACACCGCAATCCGAGTGTGTCTACCCTCCTCGAGAGAGCATGGGGGAGACAGCGGCCCATCTCCGTCGGTGGCCCCACTCCCATCGGATGACCACCGTTGACTTCCACAGAGTGGAACCCCAACTCCTTTTTGCGAACCCCGGAGGGATGATGGGCCGAGGTGGCCGTCGAGTATGATTTAAACACGCAATAATTGATTAGAGAGTCAAGCCCTCTGACCACTGTCAAACAAACAACAAGTGACAAGATCCCCCGTATAGCCTCAACATACTTTTGGGGAGAGTGCTGTTAGCGAGCACCCATGGCACACGTGGGTGGGTGGCCAGCACCATGCCTGGCCGCCTTTGTCTCCCTAGTGGCGATATTTACACACTGCACCAAGTGTTCATTTGAGGCTAAGTCGACCTAGGGGAGGCCCAGGACTGGTTAAGAGGAATCGTCACTGGTGTTGTCTGTGAGTGGAAATCCAACTCAGACCATCGTGCCACCATACACATGTACACAATATATAATCTTCAAACGAACCAAAGTCATTCTGAGTTTAGTCTTAAACACTGTGTGGGTGAGTGCTGCTAGCGTTTGACAATTTAGGGCCAATAAAGCACCCACATATGAGGACGGTGTGGGTTAGTATCATAGTATCAACCATTTCCTCACCCCTTGGTCTCAAACCCAGTGCTGAGTGAATTAATTTCACCCCATCCATGGCAAGATGAAATTTCCACCACTGCCATTCTCCGTTGCTCATTTTACAACACGGTGGCACTGTCTAGTTAAACACATTTTTAATGGCAGTCGAATGGTTTTTCAAGTGTTAAAAATATATGTAGGTCACGCAAACTTTTGAATGTAATCTCATTGTACCGTTCTGAAAACTCCCATCTTCATACTGACCGCATTACATAACGAATGACACAGCACGTGCTTTATTACATAAGCGAGGTCGAAGGGTATCACAGCTCTCGCGAGCAATGTGGCGGACAGGAAAACCAGTGGTGGAAATTACACATTCCCATGACGGGGCCCAGCATTTTTCAAAAGCAATGACGGTAAAATGGCTGACAGTGGATCGTAATTTAATAAGCAATGAACCCTTTGTCGACCCACGACTGGATGAAGGCATCCCAATGCTGTCACGGGGTTGTTTGATCATTATGGTCATACTTCACCGCAAGTCGGTGTGGGTGGCTCAGAACCTTGAGATGTCAAGGAGAGCTGACACAAGGTTACAGGGGGTTTGTCTTTTATTCCTTCCTTCAGTCCACACTCGTGCCCAGCCTTCTCGATCTCATTCCTGCCAAGATCTCCCCTCTTTCCGCCCGTTCTCTGTCTTAAATCTCCTCGCTTGCTCCTCCCCCTTCCCCCGTCACCGTCCCCACTCCCCCCCTCCTTTTGGTGGGAATCCTTCCCCTGACACCCCTTACAGATGTATCACTCGCCACTGCTGCCAAGCCGTGGACAGGAATCAAACCCAGGACGCCGAGTTCAGCGTGCGGTGCGCTACGCTCAGCACCACGGCTTCACCGCTCTGGCTCCTATAATGGACAACCAATTCTGTAATTGTGCATCAACTTTGCGTTTTAACTTTAATACAGGCAACGGTAGACAAATTGACCACCAAACGCTTGGTCTGCCCACCTAATTAGTAATTAGCCGAGCATGTAACGGCATTAGGGCTACCGTTATTTAATTACGAGTGCTCCTTAACGTCCGATAGTGGCACCGCTGTTTCATTAACCCACACGTGCATGACACCCGGGTCATATAATTACAATTCATGCAGCGCTGCATTTACATTTTATTTAAATCAAATATTTGAAAGAAAATGCTCAAATAGCCCACATGCTCAAACAAGCATTGGTAAGAGCTTATCTGCACGGGTGGCCCCCTAACCCAATGGTCAACATTAATATGGCAAGGCCAAGACTCTGCTCAAAGGACACAAAAAAACACCTGATGACTTTTGTAAAGCAAAAGGTGGAAATTAGCCATTGCTATGGCCGAGACCTGTAGTACGTCACGTAATTATCAACCAGCTGTGTCTTCTATTATTATCAAACACTGCAGCCCATCCATAATAGAGGTGTTTGGGTTAGATCGCGTAAATATATAAATATGTCGTTCAAACCCGCCACCACCCGACACAATCAACTAGTAAGGGTTGTCACGTAAACAGAACACGTGACAACCCTTACTAGTTGGCTCTATTATGGATGATATTGGTCGCGAAAGCATACGTGTTAAACTGCAGCCCAACTGTACTGTGTTCAATTGTTAACCCTGGCGAGATGTACGATGGGTGATCAAGACGATGCAGATGATGGTGGTGGTGGCGCTGCTGGTGATTGCTAATGACGACGATGAGCGAGGACGAATCAAGGTTAAAACTGACCAAGAATTGAACTTGGGGAGCCCTGCCGCTCCATGAAACCGAGCCACAATCTCAGCCACACACAATACAGTACATAACACCTGCACCGGGACTCTCCTCAACGTAGGTCAATGACCAAGTTACATTGTTACAGAAGATGCATAACCACGCTCATATGAAGGTGTAATAAAGGCTGTACACGAGTGAGCAACTTCAACTTGGATCACACGGAGCCACCCAGTCAGTGTCAAACTCATCCCCCAAAAGGGGCTGAGAGGGGACGCATGCAATCACATGTGTGGTCTCCAAAAAATCACCACCGCCACCAATAACACATTCCATCAACACAATGAGCATCACAGTCATCACCACAGCACCATCATCATCTTCACTTAACATCAACATCATAACCAACACCACCGCAATCAACAGCTCCACCGCCACCACCACCACATCAAACCCAACACCACCACATCAAACCCAACACCACCACCACAAGCAGCTCAGCATAAAGACGTTCTCGTATCGTCTCAACACAGCCATCAAACACTGCCCCCCCCCCAGATCCGCTACTAACCCAGCATCACCGCCAACATCAATTCAACTTCAACAAAACCTTCTACGCTCCCAGCACGAGGTAGCAACCACCAGACACGGTCAACACCACCACCAACATTAACACTCCACCAACATTAACACACCACCACCACCAACATTAACAC
>CM025645.2:3353942-3371575 GCA_014621495.2 Entosphenus tridentatus
GGGGGGCAGTACTGTCTAGGCAAAGCACTGTATGCCCACTATTGATTTCCCAACAGTTCATAACCCTGCCGCGATAGAGAAACGCGTGCGCAGTGCAGTGCCGCATGGGCCATTTATGACTCGCAAATGCCACTCACTGGCTCCCGTAAACTTCGCTCCGTGATTCCTCCAGCCATGTTGGGGACCCACGTCTGCAGGACGCTGGCCGTTTCGTCTCGGCCACACTCTGTTCGACCATCCCACTTGCAGGTCACAAGAACAACCGCCCTCTTCAAATTCCGTGATGGTGGTGATGCTTGCGTCACCCACGGTGCACCCTTCTCACCGAAGGCATCTATAATTTCAACTTGAGCCTGATGGATTTCGGGATCTAGGTTGCATCGTATGCCATCGCCAAGGCGCTCCTTGCACACAACATTATTGCCACAAATGAACCACAATACCTTGCTGAGCTCGTCGAGGAGCATAAACCACCACTCAATCTTTGGTCATCCTCGCAGCAGCAGCAGCAGCGGCTTTTAGCTAGCCGTTGAACAACGGTCAACTGCATCGCGCGCTTTCAGATGCGCTTCTGCGGACGTCTGGAACGCTCTTCCTCACGATATTAGGAGACCACTGGAGCTATGCATTTAAAAATCTAGATCGAAAACAATTATATTTTTGTGTTTAGATTGTTGTCCTATTCCCACACCTCCGATTAGCACGGTTGGCTACGTACGATGTGAAAGAAGTTCAACATACCTTGAGGCCACGTGAAGTGCCGACGGCTCGTTTCTGTCAGCAGATCACGGGACAGACCCGGGTGCCATGGGTGGACTGACTGAGATGACTGGCAGGAACTACACCTGTGCTCCCCATTGTGCCAACAACAACACCACACTCGCGAACCCACTCACTTACCCACCCACCCACCCACTCCCCCACTTACTCATTCACACACTCACCACGCTGCAGGTCAAGACCCATCTTTCTGCATCATCGCTTGCACAGTATCTATTTTGGAATTCTCTCCCACTCGTCTCTCTTCACAAGTTCGTGCAACCTTGTTCAATTCACGACACGGATTAACTCGTTTCTATTCATAATATCGATTTTTATTTTGGGTTCGATTGCGGAAATATAAATGTGTCGTTAAACCCGCCGCCACCCGACGCGGCCAATTAGCAAAGTTTATCACGTAAAAAAAACATGCCAATTCGATGCTACCATTGGAACCTCATTTGCCAGTAAAAAATATGATAATTGGTTTTTTACCCTTCTATCTGGCAACAGATTGAAGGGTCATCTGGTCCAACCCATGTGAGTCTAGGCTCTAAGGAAAGCTATCTCGGGTGTAGACCAATCAACTTCAAGGACAGTGCATACAGAGTTGTTTTTTGTTTGCATTATGACTGCAGGTATTGTGGTCTATGCAAACATGACTCCTTGTAAAAAGGTGTCAGTTTTGTTGCCAGATAGAAGGGTAAAAAAACAATTATCAATTCGATACTAGTTCAGGAACACCGGTGTGTTGGAGAGTAAATACAAAAATGTACAATTCGAGTACGACGTTTCGCCGTTAATTACAACCAGCCTCTTCAGGCGACAGATAGAGTTATGGAGAAATCCTGTTACGGTCTTAAATAGAGGGGGAGGGACAAATGTGATGTCATCACTAGTGATCACTCGTGATCACTTGTGACTATCACGACCTTTATAGTGCTGTTTGTTTCTGACCACTTGGCCTTTTTTGGGGCCGTGATTCACACAAAGACAAAGAACCCCCATATAGCCTTAACAGACTGTTGGGGTAAGTGCTGTTAGCGAGTAACACCCATGAAGGCCGGTACAGCACACGAGGGGGTGGGTGGCCAGCACCACGCCCGGCCGCCTTTGTCTCCCCTAGGAACAATGTTTACACACCGCACCAGTTACTCATTTGAGGCTGAGTCGACCTAGGGGAGGCCCAGGACCCATTCTGATGATATAATCGTCACTGGGTGTTGACCGTGAGCGGGAATCGAAACGCCGGTTTCGCAGCGCGGCGCGCGAACCGCTACACCACCGCTCCCCATCGTGATTCACACACAAAAGACAAAGATCCCCCATATAGCCTTAACAGACTGTAGGGGCAAGTGCTGTTAGCGAGCACACACAACTACACCAACAACAACAAAAACCCACAGCGGACAAGCTCCCCACTTTCAACAACATCGCGAAACGACTTCGCTACGCAAAGTCAGTGCGCGTTAGCGAGTTCGCCAGCTTCGTGTCTGTCCACGGTTCGTCCTGCAGGTACATGCGCAAGAGCGCCGCAAGCGTCAAACGAGACGGGCTACCCGCAGGAGTGTGCGGGAAAGCCTCGCCTAGCCGAGCTTGGTGTGCTCTGCAACTGCAGAGCACACCATGATGGTGCGCTGTCTTTGAGTTGTGCGCCTTTTGGCGTCATCTGGTCCAACACCATGTGAGACTAGGCTCTAAGAAAATCTGTCTTGGGTGTGGACCAATCAATTTCAAGGACAGTGCATATCATTATCAGAGTTGTCTTTACGTTTGCATTTTGACCGCAAGTGTTGTGGGTAATGCAAACATGATCCCTTGTTAATTGGTTTTTTACCCTTCTATCTGGCAACAAAACTGACACCTTTTTACAAGGAGTCATGTTTGCATAGACCGCAATACCTGCAGTCATAATACAAACAAAAGACATAACTCTGATAATGTGCACTGTCCTTGAAGTTGATTGGTCCACACCCAGGACAGCTTTCTTTAGAGCCTAGTCTCACATGGGTTGGACCAGATGACGCCAAAATATAAAGGTGTATAAAGGTGTCAGTTTTGTTGCCAGATAAAAGGGTAAACACCTATTACTATATCGTGCTACTGGCAAAGGAGGTCTCATAATGTAATTAGTTACTAGTTCAGCACAGGTTGTAATCACTGGTTGCAATCACTTCAGCACACTGGTTGTAATCACCAGCGAAACGTCGTACTCAAATTGTAAATGTTGTGGGTGTACTTTCTAAAACACGGGCGTGCTGAAGTAGTAACTAATTAGCACGTTTTGTTTGTGTGACATGCCTCAGTAATTGGCTGTGTCGGGTGGTGGCGGGTTTAACGACACAATTATATTTACGTGATCTAACCCAAAAAAACTTTATCATGAATCACCGTGGTCTCTTGAGTTCCCTCCTGGTGAAACAAAATTAGCTTGAAACTTTACTTATTATTTCCTTATGTACCACGGAAAGCTACATTGAACACGGTAACCGAATATCAGGAGGGCTCTGCATTGTGTTTTTTATTTTAAGATGTTGTCTGCCAATTGATGACGAGCTGTGTTTAACACATTCCTGCGGAGGGAGCTGGTAGGAACGTTGGGTTGCTCGGTCAATGGCCAGGGTCAACGGCGGCGTGGTGTATTCCGAAAATATGCCCGACTGTGAGGGCGGGCACAAGCCGGTGTGAGTAGGTTAAACGTTTAAGGGCACCACGGGGTAACCAGCCCCTCCCCAGCCCCACCCCACCAAGCCCCACCCAGCCCCACCCTCCCCACCCAGCCCCTCTCCACACTCCCCTCCCCACCCAGCCCCTCCCCACCCTCCCCACCCAGCCCCTCCTCACACTCCCCTCCCCATCCAGCCCCTCCCCACCCTCCCCACCCAGCCCCTCCCCACCCTTCCCTCTCCACCCAGCCCCACCCCTCCCATTTTTGGATGCACGACGGACGGACGGACATAATAATCCCCTGTGGGCTGGTGTATCCAGGAGGTTCCTGCCAGTATCATTCCACGTCGGGGAGAGAGGGGGGGGTGGGACCGTAACACGCGGACAAGAGCCACACCTTGCGCAAGGTGGCAACTCTCTATCCCTGTACAGATGGAAACAGATGGCGACGAGTCCACTTGCTGTACTGCGTCCTCCTGGCGAGCCAGAGTATGGTTCATTGACGCCCACGAGAAGGGAGTTTCACGACATTTGTGTGTGGGTCATCCACCAACCCTCACCGCCTCAGTTGTGCTGGATTACAGTGGAGAGAAAACTTGAAACTTGGTGCTTGACAGAATTGCAGTCTTGAAAAAGACAATTTAAAGTTCAAGCTAATTTATTAGGTATAGCCCTGTGAGCCATTCGGCTCTTGAATCGCGTGCAACCGCAACAAACAAAAAAAAACATGAACAAGAAAACATCTTAAAGTGGCTATGTGACTATGTGCAAACTGAAAATCCAGGAAAAAAACAGCAAAAATTCCAGAAAAAAATCACCGTACACCAACGCTGTGTGCAAAAATCCCAGTGGGATGCAAGTCAAACAATAAGAAACCTTCGTTGGAATGTCCCTCGTGTGAATACGGTGTTGGGTCTCGCGATAGTGTTGTGCATCTTTCCAACGTGTCTGTTGCCTTGTTTGGCATGCTGTCCGACGTTTTATCCCACGAGCTTCTTCAGTGAAATCCCAAACAACACGGAGTACAACTCCAAACATATTGGAGAGCTATCTGCATCCCTCGTTTACCCGTTAGGCAGATAATTTACCACGCTGTTAAGTTGTAATTAAAATGTTTAAAGCTGTGTAATGAGCGGCACGTATTAGCAACATATATTAGCAATGTTATGCGTGCACGCTGTATTTTTACTGTAAAATCTATTCACGTTATGGATTCTATATAAATATGTTCTCTGGATAAATACTGTGTGTGTTGTAAGTAAACCAGCAATTAATAATGCAAACAAGATATTGGCTTTGCCGCTTGAAGATGCCTTAATTAGGCCTTCACGGGGCAAGGGAATTCTAGCCACGTTTATGAATATGGAAAAAGGGGGATGCTGAGCCTGTGGTGTAATGATCAGCAGCACACTGGACTTGCAATCTATGGATGGCAGGTTTTATTCCATCTCCTGGCGTGGCAGTCGAAAAAATGGGGGTGGGTTTCTGAAATCCAAGCCCACGGCCTCTGCCCATCCAGCAGTGCAAATGAGTTCACCGGTTAGTTCATGAATCGACAGGCAGGCCCTGTGTGGTGGGGGTAAAGCGTGGATGCGTCCATTTAATTCCAACAAAATTCGGTCATTTAGGAAAAGTAGAACGAAATTCAGTTTGATCAAACGAAGGCCCTTTCCGCAAATTAGCAATTGCAGGGCTGCAGGCCTTTGTGGTTTCACCTTTCATTTCCAATATGAAAGATGTTTTTTTAGATTCACCAGGTGCAGCCACAGACGTCATTCAATCATTGTTCTCGCCACGCCAACGGTGGGAGACCGAAGATGATCCCAATGTGTTCGGCACACCTGGCTATTCGTATTGGCTTGGGGGCCGTCCATAAATGACGTCACGCACCTTGGGGGAGGGTCAGACATTTTAGACGATGTGTGACGAGGGGGGGTTTGATAAATGTGACGTCACATCAAAATGCGCAACTTTAAATGAATATAGAATTGTTATAACAACGCGAATTGTTATAACAACACTCCTACAACATCAGAGTGCAGCGCCACATTAAATACGCACTACAATGACAATAGTTTAAAGCGATTTGAAGCATGTTTCATTTTCAAAATGGAAATATGGTTTGGGGGGGGGGGCAGAGCTTTGTGACGTCATATTTGAGAGGGGGGGGTCTGACTTTTTGTGACCCCGTGTGACGAGGGGGGTAAAAAAATCGTCCAAAATCGCGTGACGTCATTTATGGACGGCACCTTGTGGTGGCCCCCAAATTCCACTTAAATGGCACCGGGCCAGCGGACGGCAACTCCACATTGCGGGTGGCGGAGACCGGTCTACGCATTTGACAGCCGGTGTATGTTGAACTTCTTTTGCACCGCACATAGCCGACCGTGCTAACTGGAGGTGCGTTGCCTTCTTTTGATCAACCTCAGAGGAATGGATTGCGCCGAGTAAAGCACCGGCTGAGATATGGGGCCTTATTCGTGAAAAATTTGCACTGCCACCTATGCAGATTTACAGAATTGTCTGGAATTTGCACAAAATGTATAAAATTCCCGAAACATGTTTATTGTGCCGATTCGCAGTGCGAAATGGGTGAGGCCACAATCCACAAAAAAAATCCTCGCAGCCCCAATGATCAGATTCGAGAATCCAGCAGGAGCAGCGTAGAGGAGGGTATAGGAGCACTGCGTGCTGACGTCACCACGCTCGCCCAGCAACAGGGTCGGTTGACCAATCAGGCTTCAACACAAAGACAAAGCGTCCCCCCGTATCATCTTAACAGACTGTAGGTGCAAGTGCTGTTAGCGAGCACCTATGAAGAAAGCCCGCACGGCACACGAGGGGGTGGGTCGCTAGCTCCACGCCCGGACGCCTTTGTCTTCCCAGTGGAGATGTGGGACGCTCAGGACCGGTTCAGATAATCGTCACTGGTGTCGACCGTGATCCACTATCGAACCCGAGTGGCCTGGTTCACGGCCCAGCACGCTAACTGCTACGCCACCGCTCCCCAGTAATACAGAAAAGACAAAGATCCCCCGTATACCTTGAACAGACTGTAAGGGGCAAGTTCTGTTAGCGAGCACCTATAAAGGCCGGCACACGAGGGGGTGGGTGGCCAACACCACGTCCGGCCGCCTTTGTCTCCCCAGTGGCGATGTTTACACACCGCACCAGGTACTCATTTGAGGCTAATTCGACCTAGGGGAGGCCCACGACCGGTTCAGATAACCGTCACTGGTGTTGGCCGTGAGCGGGAATCGAACCCGGGTCGCCGGGTTCGTAGCGCAGCTGCACCACCTATCATCACCACCATCACCAGCACCACCTTGTCCTTCCCCTGCACCTCGAGTGAGCACGGTCGGCTACGTACGGCGCGAAAGAAGTTCAACATACATGGAGCGGGCTCGGCTAAAGAGGGAGGTTGTGACACGCCTCGAAACCCACGTGGATTAGCGCACAGTGGGCAGCTCTCTGTAATATTGTCGACGTCGTGGGGTCTTTATTCTGTTGTTGCCGTGCTCACGGAACCCAGTTGTAAGATAGCCGAGCAGCTGGCTCAGACGGGATCATCGTCATCATCAGCCGTGCAACAAATCAAATAAAGCTCGATTTTAGAAAGATAAAAAATACGTTTTTAACGCTCAACTTCAGCCGTGGCTACTTGTGGCCATTTTTCAGTTGTGGCGTCAACGCCATGGCTGCGAGATGTTAGCTACCTCGCCTGGTATACAGGAGGTCGTGAGTTCGATCCCGACCATGACGCCTGTATATCTGGAGTTTGCGTGTCTCTCTGCCCGCGGTCGCATAGATGATTTTCCGGGTCCTCCGATTGTTCCCACTACATTTAGAATCAACGTGCTTTTGCATAATTTGGCTGCTGTCAATTCCCACGTGATGATAAGCCGCTTCGTTGAGCTGTCATTTGTGACCAGGTCGCTTCTGAAAATAGCTACATAGCTCAGTGGGGCATTACCTGGTCAAATAAAAAACAAATTGTTGAATGAACTTTTCTTGATTCTGTACGAAAATGGCCACAATTATTTCCCAAAGCGTGGTCAAGTGACGGCCAATTTCGACGAGATCTGCTCGTGTTTCTGCGAACAATTTTGACAGCAGCCTGCGTCCCTCGCCTCACTTGCCTTCCAATTGCTATCGTATTACTTTAATCATACATAGCAATGTGATCAAAGCTAAGAACTGTTTATTTATTAATCACTTTACACGTTACCTGCCATGCCATGCGAATCTGAAGCTAGGGCATTTTTACGAACAATATAGAACGAACGCCGAAAGGTGCGCGTAGGACGCGTGGATCGGTTAAACGCGTGGGATAGGTGAATTGCAATGACAGAGAGGACAACGAACACGTTTGAATTCGAAACATACTCAAGTTAAAGACATCGTATTGACCGTTCATGAAACCGAAGTGGATATGGGTGGCAGGACTTGTCGTAAATGACGGAGTGACAAGCAAAGTTGGAGGGCATGTCCCAGAGGAGTACGGGGCAATGACATCACCTCGTGGTGCAAGAGCCAGATTATTGCACTGCGCGGCCTATCGAGAGTTGTTGGCGGCTTGTGGACGACTTCATCCTGCGGTGGATGAATCACCGCTGATTGTTGATGACGGTTACGGCAGGCCTCTGAGCTCTGTGGAGGTGCATGTGGACGACGTTTAGAAATGTCATGGGGGTGGGGGGTTGTGTAAACAATCTGGAAGCGCTGAATGCAACGTGCTAAAAATGAAAGGTACGGTTGATGTAATCAGTAAGAGGAGGAGGTAGAGATGGGTGGGCCTCGTGTGTAGGGTGGAGGAGGATAGGGTAGGCAACTTGGAGGTAGTGATGGGTGGGGCTCGTGTGTAGGGTGCAGGAGGATAGGGTGGGCAACTTGGAGGTAGAGATGGGTGGGACTCGTGTGTAGGGTGCAGGAGGATAGGGTAGGCAACTTGGAGGTAGAGATGGGTGGGGCTCGTGTGTAGGGTACAGGAGGATAGGGTGGGCAACTTGGAGGTAGAGATGGGTGGGACTCGTGTGTAGGGTGGAGGAGGAAAGGGTAGGCAACTTGGAGGTAGTGATGGGTGGGACTCGTGTGTAGGGTGGAGGATAGAGTAGGCAACTTGGAGGTAGTGATGGGGGGTGGAGAACGAGAAGGGCAGTGGAGCGACACCCAGAAGCCGACGTCCAAGGGGAAGAGAAGACCGACAGCCACGTGGCGGTGGCGACAAGACTGTGGGAGCAGCTCTGATGCGTCGCTTCACTGTCGCTCCAGAAGGAAGGAAGGAAGCGACGGGCAGTCGTGGCGACGTCGATGGCAGTGGCCGCGATGACCTCTTGACCCGGATGACCGCGACCATTTCAATAGCCGGCTCGTGGCGTTGCGTTCAAGTTCAAGTTCATGTATTAGGTATAGCCCTGTGAGACATTCGGCTCTTGAATCGGGTGCAACCGCAACAAACAAAAAACGAAAACATGAACAAAAAATATCTTAAAGTGAATATGTGACTGAGTGCAAACAGAAAATCCAATTAAAGACAGCAAAATATTGCAGAAAAAACCACCGTACACCAACGCTGTGTGCAAAAATCCCAGTGGGATGCAAGTCAAACAACCAGCAACAACCACAAGACAACTTAGATTTTTTTTCAATACACCTTTAAGATCAGCGCACTAAATCAAAACACACCGGTGCAGATCGGTGGCCGAGGGCCGCGTGCCTAAGGCCGGACCCTTCCGCGTCCCCCACGCGGTGGGCCCTGAACCACATCAGCCAACAGGTTCGCCCGAGCCAGAGCCACCACCCGCCGAGATAATTCCTTCCTCCCACCCACCCACCCACGCCCACGCCCACCACCCCCCTCGTTACGTGAGAAGGCGTTTTGATTAATCACCGTGCAACGTGCTCAGAGGGGGTTGGTCCCGGAGTCTTGACCTCGAGCGCAGAGAAAAGGGCTTTGTTTTCCAGCTGACGCTGACCCACTAAACGCGTTGCTTTAACGGGTTAATTAAAGCGAGTCACCTTTCTCCCATCGATACCCCCCCCCCCGCTGCTGACTGAATAAACGCGTTACTTTAAAGGGCAAGTTATCGTCTTGCCAAACGCACTCCCTGCAACGGCAACGGGGACAGGAGCTTGTCTGCGGACTGTCGGCCACCGGAAATCTACCGCTTAGCATGCGTCGTCCGATGAATCGTTGGCAAATTCCCGTGGCGATCACCGTGTCGAAGCGCGCTTTTCGGGTGCGCTTCCGCGTCCGTCTGGAACGCTCTTCCTTCCAATACGAGGACGCCACTGGGATCTGTGCACTTTTAAAATGGTCTAAGATTGACAAACTCATTCCTTTGGAGCTGCTTCTTGTGCTGGGTTTGTTCTCCTTCCGCCCACTGCGGACCTGCGATTAGCGCGGTTGGCTACGTACGGTGCTAAAAAAATTCAACATACACACACGTAAACAATTTCCACACAGCAGCCACATAGCGACTGTGAAAAAGAGCTTCATAGCGAGTCGGATTTCTCTCGTATAAGAAAAATATTCTGATCTGATTCTGTTTTGATGTGTTGCGGTGATTTGGGATTAGGGTTGCCACCTTGACCCGGTTTTGCCGGGACATTTACGGGGAATTGGAATCTTTGGAGTCTGTGTTCGAGTGCCAGGAAATGATTTGTGACCTAGATCTAGTGCCGGTGTTGTGTTGAGCTTCAACACAGTGGATTGCCATCGTAGACGTTTTGGGTTTTTTTGTTGGGTTAGATCGCGTAAATATATGTGTCGTTAAACCCGCCACCACCCGACACAGCCAACTAGTAAGGGTTGTCACGTGAAACAGAACGTGGCCAATTCGTCACTAGTACAGCACGCCGGTGTGTTGGAGAGACGGTGAACTGCACAGCTTCGATAGACCGATAGACTGACTGTGGTGGTGGTGGTGCTGGTGGTGGTGGTGCTGGTGGTGGTGCTGGTGGTGGTGCTGGTGGTGGTGCTGGTGGTGGTGGTGGTACTGCTGGTGGTGGTGCTGGTGGCTTACGCTGTACGCGACTCGTAATCATCCAGCACTCTGGAGGCAGCAGCGAGGGTTGGTGGATCGCACGCAGATTTTGCGTAACTCCCTTGCCGTGGGCGTCGAGAAGGAGCCGTACCCTGGCTTCCCAGGAGAACAATAAATACACTAATAACTTATGTTATCGTGTTGTTTGTAAAACGTATGTTTGCGTGCACATCTCTTACTGTAGGTTTAAAGATACGTACACTAATTGATTATGTTACACGTGTAAGGGTCAATGTTTTGATATTTTGTACGGGCAGTCACCTGGACCAGACGTAGCGCGCTCGCCGCTTGTTGCAGAGGTGCGCGGATCGCTTTCCAAACGGGCGGCCGCCCTGATTAATACTGCGGGTCTATTAGCCGTAGAGGTACGACGCGCCCTCTGAGTCACACGGTGGAAAGTTGAAGATCGCCTGACGTCAGTCGAAGAAGGAAGGGTCAATGCCACCGTGTGCTGGAGTCACGGTCTCAAAGTTTGCCGAAAATAAAGCGCGAAACATTTCTGGCGAACTTACTTCATTGAGAAACACGTGGCATCGCCGTGGCATCGCCGCCCCCTGCTGTACAAAAATAGTCTTGAGACTCACCGAGTCTCCGAGTCTCACCGTCTCTCCGAGTCTCAGGAGTCTTGGGACTTAAGAATATTGAAATTCACCGAGTTTGTGAGTCTCACCGTGTGTCTGCGTCTCACCAAGTCTCAAGGGTGTCAAGAGCCTTGAGACTCGAGTGGAGGCGTTCTTGGGTAAACAAACTCACGTCTTTTTTTTAAGCATGACTCCCGTCTCCATTAGAGGTTGCTACCATTCACCACGAAGAAACTAACAGATATAGTTTTGTAAACGCCGCTGTACTGACGCTGGGAATGATCATCGGCAGGGGAAGGGCTTCATTGAAGAAAACGCGGTTTGCATTGCAGGACAAGTTTTAGCGAACGTTAAAGACCACGAGCCCCGTTGCTTCCGCCCTGAGAATGGATTGAAGTCAGCGAGGGAATTCACGCTTCCCCGTCAACCCTTTTGGTGTTCCTCGGGGTGGCCTTTCGGCTCCACGGCCATCTCCACTGCTGGATGATCTCACTCTCGCCTGCGGAGTTGAGCGTCGGTGTGGTGTTCAGCATCGCCCCCCCCATCACGCTCCGTGTTTCCGCTTTTACCAATTTACTCCTCCTCCGTTCAGATACAAATTTAACGAATTCCACGCTGCACGCGCCTGATGATTGTTAAGCACGTTCCGCGCGTGGGGCAATTATTGAATGAATGAATGAGCGGGTTCAGGTTGTTGTTGTTGTTAGTTTTTCGTGCGCTAACCAGTGTCGGGATGCAAGGCACCGCACATACGAGAGGAAGAGGCTACCTACTTGCTGTGCCGCTAGAGAACCCCCCTCCAGCTGTTGACTGTGTGAGCACACACGTGCCTCCCCCCCTACCTCCTCCTCTGCCTCCCAATCTCCCCCCCCCCCCGCACGCTCGCCTAACCCGTGTTTTTATTAGTTTAATGGGTACTCTTTGGTTCATTCGGTAAAGTCACGTAGTTAGAAATAAAATAAAACAAATCACGACGTTTCGATCGCAACACAAGCGGTCGTCATCAGGCAAAGGAGTCAGCCTCTAGAGGCAAACTGTTTATGAAGGTTTGTGGATTGGCGTCGCCCAAGTGTATCAACAGCACCTGGAGCATGGGCAGTGCACGAGTGTCAATGCAGCAGTAATGCCAATGCAGCAACAATGCCAATGCAGCAGCAATGCCAATGCAGCAGCAATGCCAATGTAGCAGATTAGTTTAATTGGGTAACGCGACGGGGCCGTCGGATCGTCGTGCTCCAGCCGCCGCTGCGATCATTCCGAGGGAGGCTGTCACCAGCAGCGTCCGCTCGTGTTGCCACGACTACTTGCCGCAACCAATTTGGGCGAGATGTTAACTACCTCGCCTGGTATGCAGGAGGTCGTGGGTGCAATCCCGACCCTGACGCCTGCTGCTGTGTATTTGGAATTTGCGTCTCTCTCTCTCTCATCATCATCATCATCATCACGGTGGCTCGGAGATGTTAACTTCCTCGCCTGGTATGCAGGAGGTCGTGGGTTCAGTCCCGACCCTGACGCTTGCAGCTGTGTATTTGGAGTTTGCGTGTCTCTCTCTCATCATCATCATCATCATCACGGTGGCTCGGAGATGTTAACCACCTCGCCTGGTATGCAGGAGGTCGTGGGTTCAATCCCGACTCTGACGCCTGCTGCTGTATATTTGGAGTTTGTGGTGTCTCTCTCTCTCTCCCGTGGTCGCGTGGATTTTTCTCCCGGTCCTCTGTCCCCCCCCCCTCCACATTTCGAATCAACATCGCGCGTTTAAAGTATTTGGCTGCTCTACATTTCCATGCGATGATGATAAACCACTTCGTCGAGCGAGCATTTGTGGCCACGTCGCTTCTGACAGCAGCTCAGCGGGGCCTTACCTGGTAAAATAAAACATCGAGACACATTCGCTTGGGAAGAAATACGAGGAACGGGCAGGCGGGTTGATGTTCTTTTCCCCTCCGTTTCTCCACAAAGGCGCCTTCGCATTAGCGTCCGGCTGCCTGCTACGTGAGCGGGTCTAGCGTCCGGGTAGCCTCATTAGCCCCCAAGTTCATTCCTCTGCGATAAATGTGGCACTGAGTGGCAGCCAAACGACACTTCAAGTTGTGCCTCGCGGAAGATCAAAATTGCTTGCGCTAATAGCCGTAAAGAGAGCGAGAGACGTTTTAATATGAGTCTATATAAAGTGTTCGGCGGACGGAACAAATCAGGCGTCTGCGTGGGTTCTGTAATTCTTTTCATTATGGGTCTGTCCTGTGAATTGTTTCATATTTTGTGAGTGGTACACGCACTTCATATTATGTCTTACTGTATAGATCAGAGACATTGCCATTATCGAGACATGGGCACGAACGAGACATGGACATTTCGTCACCCCTCTATCACCGTCACTCATTCCTAAAAACCTTGTAGCACCGCCCCTGCCATCTTAATCATGCCGTGCCCAGTCACCGTTTTTTTGTTAAAACCACGCCAAGCGCCTCGCGTGAAGAGCGCGCTCGATGTGACTATAACATTTAGATTCGATTCAGACTGCTTATGTTGCAATCGAAACGTCGTATTCCATTATTTAATTTCTTTTCTTTCTACATGACTTCACCGAAAGAACCAAAGAGTAATTCCTGCAGTTACGAAAGCTTCAAATCAAGTTAGTAATGCATCGGCATTTTGCGACCCCCACTGCCACTGTGTAGCATATTATTACGTGCCAGGGACTCTATGAGATGATAGGACAATAGTCTGAGTCCATAATTGGCAATAAGTCACGGCAAAGCAGTTATAAGTGACTCACAGAATTGTGCACAGTTGTGTATACAGTAAACGACTTCCCTGAAGGCATTCACCTTCAGTGAACGCGATGCCGATCACACACGGTTCGAATTCGACCCTCGATCGATGGCTGTGCCATCGCCACACACGCATCGAATAAAAAGCAAGAGACAAGTCCTTACTTACTAACAACTCCTTACTTACTAACAACTCCTCTATCATTTTTCATTGCTGGAGGGGTTGCCCACCACTACCTGAAAATCCTGGCTCCGCCATTGTGTACAGGTCAAGCGGTTCGGTTGGGGAGCGGTCGTCGCGGTCAAAATGTGGCAATTCAAGTGACCGATTTCCGCAGGAATTCGCGCGGGAGTGACGCTGGGAATATACCGCAAGGATAAGGATTGAGGGTGAGCTAACTGCTAATTCTAGATTTGAAGCTTTCGTGACTGCAAGGATTCATACTCTTAGGTTTTTTCGGTAAAGTCACGTAGGTAATTTTTTTTTATTAATAAAAGTAAAATAAAAATCACGACGTTTCGGAGGCAACACAAGCTTCCGTCTTCAGGTGGAACCATCACAGCACGCTTGCTGTATCAAGTAAAAGAGAAATTCCAAGAGACCGGCTAAGTCGGAATCCGATGCAATGGGCCAATTCTTTATTGGGCGTTTCTAGTACCGGAGGAGGCTGTCGTTGATGGAGAAACCTCACGGAGAATTGGTGGGGGGTGAAGGGGGTGAATATTCTAACGTGACTGTACCAACACCTACTTGCTGTACTGTCGTATAGAGCCACCGGCTTGATGTCGCAGCTGGGCGTCAAACAGACAACACAGCTCCAAGTCTGCTTGCGTCCACGATGCCTAGCGCGTTCCGTCGTCAATGGCTGCGGCAATCAGTTGATGTGTTAATCTGACCGCGTGGAGCATCTCGAATGTATTTTAAATTGTTGTGTTTGTTTGAAGTGTTTCACCTGTAGACACCCCTCGAGACGGGAGCATCTGTGTTTAGCAAGGCTACCAAGGGTGGCCTTTAACACCAAAACATCCCGGTGCCAGGGTTAATTCAGCCCAACATCTCTTTGGTGAGAGGAGGGGATGGTCACTATGGGGAACCACTTTGTAGGCATGAGTTAGCGAGTGCCCACCATGGAAACGTGGAATTTCCACCACCCCCTTGGTTCTATGCACGAACGAGCGGGGGCTCGATGCTTGTTTGAGCACGGAGGCCACTCAGACTTGGGACTCAATTACAGCTCGAATAATAAATATAGATAAAAATATATGTATTTGTATAGATATAACGATGACAACAACAAAACAACAACAACAACAACAACAAAAACCCACAGCTCAGCACAGAAGATGAACGCGTCCTCCCCCCCTTTTCTTTGTTAAATATCACAATTTTTCACTGGCGCTTTAATTATTCCCCCGTCCCTCGAGGACCGCGATATTGCTAATGCCAGCACAGTTGCCTGCCACTGCCTGTGATAAATAACAAAGGCAGGTCGCCCCAACCCCATCACGCAAGGTCGCGCGTTTTGCGACCTTACCCCTAGAGCCCCAGCCTTGGCTGGAGGTGTTGTTGGTGTTGTTTCACCGGCGCAGAGTTTTCCAAAACTCCAGTCATCATCACCCCCGTCCCCCACACCACTTAAACACACGTGTACACACGCACACACGTGGCACACGTGTACACACACAGAGATCGCAATGTTAATTTGAATCGGCTCTATCGACGTAGACAGCGGCAGTTACATCGCGAGTCACGTCGGACGTGGGTAACAAGCATCAGGCGCGTGCAGCGTGGAACGAGTTCATTTGTAGTTGAATGGGGAGGAGTAGATTGGTAAGCGCGGATAGACGGAGCGTGGGGATGGTGGTGGTGGGTCCGTGAGGACTGGAGTTTTGTAAATACTGGCATTAACGCAAATTCAACTCCTCAGCTCAGACGGAACTTTCTCCCAGTTCAAGGTTATAACCAGGATTTAATAACCAACATTGCGAATCATAATGACTTTATTCTTTTAGGTCAAATCGTATTATATCACTCTGCATAATGCCCATCCAATGAACCACATTAACCAATTCACGAATTATAACTCCAGCTTCGTAAGTAACACAATACACGGTGATATATTTGGGGAAAGCTAATGTGCAACGGCCACTGCGAATAGATGCACAGTATTTCACGAATCTACCCTGCCAATCTACTGTAAGATTGTATTATAGCGCTTTTGTCAAAGCGTTTGACAAGAATTATAAATGGTACGTGAGTATTGGCTGGTGGGGACAAGGGATGGGGTTTGAGTGTTGGGGATGGGAAGGGATGGCAAGGGAGGGAAAGGAAGGGGCGAGATTAGGAGAGTGAAGGGGAGGATGGTACAGGTTTTCTATTTAAAGCTTTCGTGACTGCAGGGATTCATATTCTTTGTTCTTTCGGTAACGTCACGTAGAAGGGAAATAATAAAATAATAAAATAAAACAATAAAATTCTCACGACGTTTCGATTGCAACAAAAGCCATCACCACCACTTTTTTCTAATTTTCTTGCTGTGGTTTTCACACCTGATGATGATTGCTTGTGTTGCAATCGAAACGTCGTGATCATTTGATTGTTTTCTTTTTATTATTTTATTTCCCTTCTACGTATATTTACCGAAAGAACCAAGAAGATGATAAAGGTTTTTAGGACGATGACAAGAAGTAGTAGAGGGATACGCAATCACAGCCAATCAACTCCCATTACTAACCAGGTTCATACGCACGGCTGCCCTGATAATGTGGTCACGGTTCCTCCTGGAGGACAGGGTTTTACTGAAAAAAACAAATCGACCGGCCTATTTGCCCCACGTGACAACTTTATTCGATTGGCTCTGTCGCTGGGTGGTGGAGGCCCAAACTAATTTTTTTATAAAATAAACTTTACATTTCCGGTTCAAACTTCTTGCCACGGTAACGGCTTCGATGCCCAATCCAGCACTTTTGGTGAAGGTCGGTGGATCACACCCGAGATTCCAGAATCTGCCAAGCCCGACCGGGCTGCGAGATGGCCGCGTCACGGCAGCAGAGCACACGGATTCGTGAATCCATCTGTGTGGATCTCGCGAGTTCAAATCATCTTTTGTGTGCGCGGCGGTTTTTTTTTAATCTCCAGGTGCACCGGGTCTACTGAGTCATTGCTGCATCGGTGCCACGGACTTGCAGCAAAGTGGACTTGCGACCCAGATTTATGCAGTTCGACATAACCCCCACTGGTCAACCGCCACTGGTCAACAGCCACTGGTCAACCGCCACGGGTCAACAGCCACGGGTCAACCGCCACTGGTCAATCCCCACTGGTCAACCGCCACGGGCCAACCGCCACTGATCAACCGCCACTGATCAACCGCCACTGGTCAACCGCCACGGGTCAACCGCCACTGATCAACCGCCATTCGGCAGGAGACGTGTGGACAAACCTCACGAGTTGGTTGTGTCAGATGGGTTGGTGGGTTGACGACACATTTTGATGTGTTCACTCGATCTAACCCACGGAGTGGAGTTTGACTTTGATTTTTTTTTCCCGGGGGGGGGGGGCAGGAGTTCACTTTGTACCTCACATTAGGAACTGCGGGTGGAAATTTTTTATGAAGGTGCACCCCCCTCCCAGTGCCCTACCCCCCAAACTCCACCCATGATCTAAACCCAAAACAACCTTCATTATGAACACACACGAAACAGTTTAACACGTAGTCGGCTGTCGCGTCCAATACTATCCATAATAATGCTTTTTTTGGAGGGGGTGGGGGGTTAGATCACGTAAATATAAAGTGTCGTTAAAA
>CM025645.2:3438216-3451557 GCA_014621495.2 Entosphenus tridentatus
TAATTGATCATTCATTCTGTCCCTAATGATGTACATAATTTATCATTCATTCTGTGCCTGATTATTAATATATATCATTCAATCTGCCCCTGAGTATTAACATAATTTATCATTCATTATGTCACTGAGCATTAGGATAAACTATCATTCATTGTCGATGGGCATTAACATTATCATTCTACCTGTCCCTGTGCATTAATATAATGTATCACTCGTTCTTTTTCTGAGCATTAATATAGTTGATCACTTACCCTGTCGCGGATTCGTTCTGTCCTGTTGCAAAGCATCTCGCGCTTGCTCCAGGCCTGCTGTTCACGGCGTGCTGAGCTGATGGATTTCGCCGAGCGTTAACAACGATATCAACTTCTTGGTTCTTTCGGTAAAGTCACGTAGAAGGGAAATAATAAAATAATAAAAATCAAACATAATCAAATACAATTCTCACGACGTTTCGGCCACAACGCAAGTTGCTGCTAATCCTACATAATGCACGGGCATAATATGACTTTGAGACCCCCCCCCCTTCTCACCTCCTATGCATTCCACAAGTAGTGACTAATCTCATATCTGCATTTTCCATAAATATGCTAAATCCTCTGTTGATATGCAAATTCTTTTGTCAAGGCGCCCTTCCTCCTCTAACCCAGCTTAAATATACGCTGCCAAGCTTGGTGGTGTTCATTCAGACGCTGTCTTTCCGACAGACCTGTTCTTCACCTGAGGACGGCTGCTTACATAGTGGCCGAAACGTCGTGAGAATTGTATTTTATTATGTTTTATTTTTATTATTTTATTATTTCCCTTCTACGTGACTTTACCGAAAGAACCAAGAAGATGAATCCTTGCAGTCACGAAAGATTTAAATCAAAATTTAACGCTATCAACACTTTTCCAGCGAGGGACGAGCGACGCGTCAAACGGACGCGCGCAGTGGTGCCCCGCATTTAAACGGACGCGACATTCACCGACGCATCTGGGCCACACAAAGCGTGGGAGTTCAACGATTACAGTTCAACGGCACCAGTGGATGGCAGTAGCAATAGCAGAGCGATTAGGAGGTGACTGAGCGAGCATGCCACCGGAGTGAACGAGTGAGTGCTGGATCGTCAATCAACCCGACTGCTGCTCTATGTTGGGTTGTATGAAGTGCGGTGAGATACGTTTTAAGCTTTAACGGGACTTCTGAGAGCCTGGGTTCAATTCCCAGTGCTGCGGTCAACCTCGCAAGTGAGGAGTGTTTCTCTCCTGCGCTTGTGTAGGCATGTCCTTGTCTTTCCCCCCGCACCTCCGATCAGCACGGTTGTCTACATACGGTGTGAAAGAAGTTCACCATACAGACACGCTTCAGGCACTTCTCTTTACATCCACGATTAAAACAATAATCAAAAGGTCACTGCGTCAAAGATTTCACCCAACATTTTTACAAAGGCACTTTAAACGAATACGCAGACTGGAGGATAACTTTTGTGAGTGAGTTGCCACTGTATTATAATTATTCAAAGTCAGAGAGATATCATGCTCAAATGAGCATTGAGGTGGTTCTCATCTCCCATTTGCAGCCCTGAGCCAGTTGTGTAAATTCCACATTCCTATGGTGGGGGCGAGCCTATCAATTTTTTTCTGAAGCCACTGTTGACTTCCCCACAAAGTGGCAAAGCTGTAATGACCGCTATTAACCTGTCTGGAGTTCAGCGAATGTGATTGTCGCAATAACTAATCAATAGCTCACCGATAACTGCCCAATAACTGTCACTGGATTTTCCTGAGTGCCGCTCTGTGGGATTATTTGTCAGGCGGATGTGTAGTGACAGGCAGGGATGCATCTCATGGAGAGGTCTTGAACGCGTGAGGACAATCACTTTCGAGAGGAGAGGTCGGTTTGGGAGGGGTCCATGACGGCCGTTGCATCCAACGAGCCACCAATGCTAAGATCCGGAATTCACGCCCCAGATTTGGTGACTTGGCTTCTCAGCCAGTGGCGTAGTTACAACATTATCAGCTTCAAGGGGGGGGGGGGGGGGGGGGAGGGGGCAAAGGATCAGGTGGGGCCGCAATATTTAGATGTGTCTCGCACCGTCGCACCTAGGCTATTATATACAGCGCGGCTCCTCTTGCCTAAGGGGCCGTCCATAAATGACGTCACGCGATTTTGGACGATTTTGAACACCCCCCCCCCTTCCCCAACGGCGGCACCAAAGAGTCAGACCCCCTCTCAAATATGACGTCACAAAACTCTGCCCCCCCCCCTAAATTTTGTTTAAACATGCTTCAAATCGCTTTAAACTATTGTCATTGTAGTGTGTATTTAATGTGGCACTGCACTCTGATGTTGTAGGAGAAAACATTTATTAAAAAGTCTGTCTTAAAGTAGAACGTGTTGTCTATATTTATTTAAAGTTGCGCATTTTGATGTGACGTCACATTTCTCAAACACGCCCCCCCCCCCGCGCCACATCGTCACAAATGTCTGACCCTCCCCCCTAGGTGCGTGACGTCATTTATGGACGGCCCCTTACCTGGTAAACGAAAAAATTGGTTCGTTTTTAAAGCCTTTATATTAAGTTCACTTGCTTGCTTGCTTGCGCGCTTACGACCGTGCAAATCTTTCGGTCGTTTTTTAACCCACTTCCCGTGATCCAATCGAGCTGACATTTTGCACAGAGACTCCTTGTGCGTGACAATTGATTTTCGTGAATTTTTTTTTCCAAAATCTTACACTTTTTAGGCAAAAAATATATATATTTAATTACCAATTTCTTAATGGTGGCAGGCAATCATCTGACCCATAGGTGGCAGCCATCTCAAGCCAGAGGACGAGAGGACTCTAGCCGCCACGCATATGAAGGATTTATAGTGAAAAACTTAGTTTTTACGGGTTACATTTTTATAGTTGAGGCCGAATGGGTCTCAGCGCATTCGACGACGATTGCACCACCAACAACAAAAACGATGTGGTGACAACGGTTTAGTTAGAATTTTGGCTTTTTGCAAACCTCCATTAAAACTCACTTCGCAAAAAATAAAGACAAAGATCTCCCCGTTTAGCCTTAACAGACTGTTGGGGCCAGTGCTGTTAGCGAGCACCTATTAAAGTCGGTACGGTACACGAGTGGGTGGGTGGCCAACACCACGGCCGGCCGCTTTTGTACCCCAGTGGCGACGTTTACACACCACACCAGGTACTCATTTGAGGCTGAGTCGACCCAGGGGAATCCCACGACCGGTTCAGATAATCGTCACTGATGTTGGCCATGAGCGGGAATCAAACTCGGGTCGCCGGGTTCATAGCGCAGCATAGCGCTAACCGCTACACCACCGCTCCCCACGCTTACGAGTGACTCACGTCACAGACACACACGCGTGGGGGTTGACTCTGCGTGCGTGTAGCTCCACCAACCCAAGACGTTGCCTCGAGTCGCCCAGGCCCCGCATTTCTACCGTCGACCACAAAGCACACACGACGATTTGCGTCAGATCGCGCAAGTCATTAAAAAAAATATGCGTGTGTTGTGTGCCCCTCCTCCACCGGACACAGCAGCCAATCGATTAAGCTGTCGCGTTTGAAACGACCGTGCACTGGTTGTTGTTGATGCTTCAGCAGCAGCGGCACCACCGGATTAAGGAGTGGGGGGGTGTAACGTGTATTTTATTTGGCTGATATAAATAAATGTCCACACGATAAGCACTTCGTTGAGGCTATCATTTGTGGCCTGGTATAGAGGAGGTCCTGGGTTTAATCCCGACACTGATACTTGTTGTATATTTGGAGTTTGCATGTCTCTCCCGGTGTATGCGTGGACTTTTCTCCGGGTCCTCCGTTTTTTCCTTCCACATTTAGAATCAACAACACGCGTTTCGAATATTTGGCTGATATAAATTTCCAAACGATAAGCCACTTCGTTGAGCTATAATTTGTGATGACCAGGTCACTTCTGAAAAAAAGCTTCTATATAGCTCTGTGTACCTGGTAAAATAAAAACGTAGTTTACATTTTTATCATTTAGAAGTGGTTTAATATCACTGGTAAGAAGTTGATATGTTAACGCTCACAGAACGTGACTTTCTTACACAAGACTTCTTGTAGATCAGGTGGCCTGTGCAGCAGGCCCCCACTAGGCCTCAAGAAAGCCTGACCTAGCTCCAGCAAATCATATACCCAGATCAGGCTTTATGAACCTAACTGCTGCTACACGTTGTACAATCTTCTGCTATCGGCATTCCACTCCCAACATATATCTCTTTATTTCTGTTTGTATACTCCAGCCGATTTGCCCATTCATCTTCGTTGTATATGTTTCTTTTTTTCAATGGCTTCCTAAGAGTTGTATATAGACCACCACCACCACCACTACCACCTTGATTCCACCTCACCTTTCTCTCCATCTCCCAGAGGGATCTCGTGCTCCGGAAACCCAGTTAATTGTTGGCGTTCCTAATTATAAGAGGAATAATTAGTCGCGATGGGTTGATGGATGGCTGACTGCTGCTGTGGAGATGAGGATTGTAATTGCCACGCTCTTCCCATGGAGCCGCGTGGGAGCTAATGCAGCCAGTAGCCAGGGAAAACTAAGCTCACAACGTCTGTCTGTCTGTCTCTCGGGTAAGCAGAGGTCACTGTCTACCTCCACTCTGGAATTGAGCACCCGTGCAATCCCTGGGGAGCTGAAAGGAGTTCAAAAGAACACACAGACAAACACCTTGTTGTGAAAGACCCAACGCAGAAGATCCCCTGGGTTTGATCTTCCACGAAACGCACGGTCCACCCTAAAGCGCACCCACTGCACAGACAATGGCAGCAGATGCGGATACGTGATGCACAAATATAAACTTGAAAACTCTCCAGAAGTGTGCGAACTGTGGTCATCCAGAACAGACGGTGCAACGTATAACGACGCAATGCCCGATCCGCAAATACAACAGCAAAGACGTCACAGCGATACACTCCGCTGCTCCTGACGCAGTTGTCCGACTTGACCACCTCAATGCGAAATTGGAGTTGTTGTTCTGCATCTACACCATCAGCCATGCGGAATAAAAACGATTGACCACCGAGCCAGAGAGCTGAGAGCGCCACGGTTCGATCCCTGATGCTGCCATGAGCAGGGTTGCCACCTTTGCTACAGCTCCTACTGCCATAATGTTGGGTTTCCCCCCACCCCCCTCTTTTAATAATCATTGGGGATATAACATTAAATTAAGTCATGGGAATGAACGTGAAGACAGAAGGAACAAACCCAAGAGAAAAATTATTGAAACGGGCAGGCCGCCATTCTGGCACGGTGACGTCAGAGGCATGGTAGCAAAAACAGCAATCCAGCAAAAAAAGAGCAAATGTCGATGCTTGCGGGTGGCAGTCACAGAGGAGGAGGGCAACCGAGAGAGTGATCAGACTGCACGGTGCCATCACGCTGCGTTCGCGCGTCCATGCTGACGCGATCCATCGCCATCAGCAGGGGCGTGCAGGCCGTCGTTGACACTAACACGTGGTCCGTGCCTCTAGGCCAGGGGTGGGGAACCTTTTTTCTGCCAAGGGCCATTTGGATATTTTGTAACATCATTCGCGGGCCATACAAAATTATGAACTTAAAAATTAGTCCGTTATATTTGGTCAAACATTGAATTAACTCACCCCTAATGTGATGGCTGGAACTGCTTCTTTTTGGCGAGGCGTGTGATGTTAGCTGGTATTGATGATGTTGCTGCTACTCGCAACTGCTTTTCCAGGTTTGCTCCTAGATTTATTGAATTTCGAGTTGTCCCGCCTGCGGTTGCCTTGGCAGGGCTAGACCCAAATGATTTCGCGGGCCTTGTACGGCCCGCGGGCCGGACGTTCCCCAACCCCTGCTCTAGGCCAAGCGACATCAGCAACAGAAGACAGCGTGAGATGCTACACGGTCTCGTGTTTGAACATTTTATTGACAGAAATGGTAAAACCTATTCTTATGTGTCGTAGTTTTTGATAGTGGCGCAACGGTATTCCATAGATATCACTGCTCGACCCGAGCTCTAAGTGTTCTGATACTTGCATTGTCATTGTAACGTTCGCCTTTTGGCGTTCTCTGGTCTAACGCTGGTACGGTGCCATGGACTCTGCGTATATTAGCAGAGCATGTGTGTTTGCATGTTTTGCTACAGGTATGAGTGGTTAATGCAGACTTTATACCTTGCAAAAGGCATCTCTTTGGTGTTTGAACATCGTAACACCTGTTTTATTGCCAGAAAGGGTAAAACTTATTGATATTTTCCATCGCTATACAGTCTGTTCTCCTATAGGGAGTGTTTTTATAACGCAAATTGGCTAGAACGCGATGAATGTATTTGTGAAGAAAATGTTTTTTTTATAACGCGGATGCGAATTGGATATAACGTTCAAGTTCAAGTTCATTTATTAGGTGTAGCCCTGTGAGCCATTTGGCTCTTGAATCGGGTGCAACCACAACAAACAAAAAAACATGAACAAAAAACATCTTAAAGTGAATAGAGTGGAAACAGAAAATCCAAGAAAAGACAGCAAAATATTGCAGAAAAAAACACCGTACACCAACGCTGTGTGCAAAAATCCCAGTGGGATGCTAGTCAAACAACAACAACAACCACGAGACAACTTAGATTAAGGCCATCAGTCTAACTCTGTACTACAACAAACAAACATGGCTAAACCAATACACTTTCGAAATCACCAAAATAAAGTCATGATCGAGCACACAGAACTACGTCGTGCGAGTATAAATAAGCGGTCGTACGGCTGCCTTGGCTTAGTATCACGCATGGTGGGATGCTGCTGGATGCTTCTAGATGCTACCCACGCGCCTCGGTCTTTGTTCAGTCTGCGCACGCATCTCACGCGTTATCACGGACCGCGCGTTTTCATGTATTTTAGATAGCGCAATCTTTCCGTGTTATTCAGGAATGCAACGACCGCGTTATAGGAGAGCAGACCATTCTCAAATCGTCACGGTACAGCTTGACATCAGAGGTGACTTAAATAAATGTTCCGATTCCATAAGAAGCTGTCCCGTGCCTCTGTGTGATGCAATATAATATATTGTTACAATGATCATTGGAACGCTGGGCCAGTGCCATTGAAACATGGGTGTTTGCCCTGGTCTCAATAATATGGTCTCAGTGTCAAATTATTCCGTGTCTCTGACACTAGGTAGGTACCGCTGAGACCTGGGTTCGTGCCCTGAGTTTGGGTGTCTCTCTCTCTCTCTTAGGTCGGCTCATAATGGCTGGAACAAAGTCACTGAGCCAAAAACGCTAAGCTCACGAATTAAAATGAAGGTTTCGACCACCTGTGATCAAACCGGGTTTCCAAAGCGTAACGAGCTCACGTGTCTCAGCCCCACTAATAACCGAGGGTGGTACAAGTTTTGACTCGACTTTCGTGCCACAAATAGCGGTCACAAGGCGTGATGAACAGCCACACGTGGCGTTTGGCGCACGGAGGAGAGAGAGGGCTTTTCAATCTGTGACCTCGGGAGTAGTTCGGCGATATCAACTTCCCGGGGGGGGAGGGGGGCTCTCACGCGATGCGCCGTGGGGGAGGGGGTGGGGGGAGATTTGGCGGCTTCGTCCACGGGAGCGATCGATTCTCCGTCTCGTCGCGCAACGCCAGAAGCACAATCGCGATGTAATTGTTTCATTCTAATAAGTTAATAAATAAAAGCAACGGTTCAACGTTGGCTTGAGGGTTCGGTGGAATGGCAAAGTGTTCGTCTAGTGGCAGTCAGCACACCGAGAGCAGCGTGCCTGGCTCAATAAGCGCTGGAGACTCTGCAATTACCAGGGCAAAGCTGTTCACAAGCTTTTCATTATCTGGCAATAGCACGAACATTGTTTTTTTTTAAGAAAAAAAGTTCCTTATAATGTGCCGTTTACATGATTTGGACCACCTAGTGGGAGCGAAGTGATTTCGAGGTCAGAAATCAGCGACAACTGCTCCATATAAGTGAACACGCGCGCGAGTGTGTGCGATATTGTAATTCCCAATTTGTGAGGCTTAATTGACAAGTGTGTGTGTTTGCTTTTTTATTCCAAATGTACAAATGGTTATTATCTCACTTGCGAATCGTTGACGGGGGGAGAGGTAGTGTAGCGGTGAGCGTGCTGTCCTACGGCCAACACCAGTGACGATTATCTGAATCGATCCTGGGTCTCCTCTAGGTCGATTCAGCCTCAAACGAGTACCTGGTGCAGTGCGTAAATATCGCTACTGGGCAGACAAAGGTGGCCAGGCGTGGTATTGGCCACCCACCCCCTCGTGTGCCGTGCCGGCCTTCAAAAGTGCTCACTAACAGCACTTGCCCCAACAGTCTGTTAAGAATAAATCCGGGGGATCTTGGTCTTTGTTTTTTATAAATAAATGGTCATTCAGGTGGAGGACGTCGTGGAGAAGGAGGAGGAGGATGAGGAAGGAGTAGGAGCAGGATGAGTAGAGTGAGGAGGAGGGTGGTGAGGGAGGGAGGGGAGGGGAGGAAGGTGAAGGTGGAGGAGCAGATGAGGAGGTAGGAGGCCGAGGAGGAGGTGGTGGAGGAGTAGGGTGAGGAAGAGGGAGGGAGGTGAAGGTGGAGGAGCAGGAGGTAGGAGGGTGAGGAGGAGGAGCGCCCCCTCTCGTGCTGGGTGAGAGAGGCGACTGCAGGAGGAGCAGGAGACGCGACTCCGATTGGCGTGGGGGGCTGTGGCGTCGTCGTCTTCCGGGGCCGTTCCCTGACGACTCCTCACCTCGTCCTCACCTCATCATCACCTCGTCCTCACCTCGTCAGAGCGACGCGAGCCTCTGCTGCTGCTGCTGATGCCGCCGACTCGGGAGTCCTGGAAGCACGTTCCTTCACCTCGTCACGTGACTTTGGTAACGACACAATTGGGACGTAAATTGGCAACAAATTCCATAAACATACACAATTAGCTGTGCACTCCGGTGCACCCCTGGATATTTAATAATGGCAATAACGCCTCTCGGTGTCTCATTAATTACACTTTCTTCAAATGAGTGACACTCGCTCTAATTGCAATCGCAACACAACACAAAAGGGCTCCCGGTGCAAAGGCGACGGAACTGATCGAGTCGCGACGCAGCCCTTGGCTCGGCTGCCTTCGCCGACGCGGGCGAGCTGACTTCACTGCCAACCGCGCACCGCCACTGCCCAAGGATTCCGCGGGCACCTTCGGTGGGAGCCACGGTGACGAGACGTTCACTGCCTCGCCTGGTGTGCGGGAGGCTCGTGGGTTCGAAGCACGACTCTGCTCGTCTGAGCGAATTGTTCAAGTCGTAAACTTGATTTGAGGCTTTCGTGACTTGCGGGGGCTGCCCTTTGGCTCTTTCGGTGAAGTCACGTGGGAAGAAAATAAATTAAATTATGGAATGCGACGTTTCGATTGCAACGCAAGCAGTCGTCATCAGGTAGAAAACAAACCTCGTGAACTTCTACATTTGAGAGACAAAACACAGACACGGAGACACACAGAGACAAAGATCCCCCATATAGCCTTAACAGACTGTAGGGGCAAGTGCTGTTAGCGAGCACCTATGAAGGCCGGAACGGTACACGAGGGGGTGGGTGGCCAGCACCACGCCCGACCGCCTTTGTCTCCTTAGTGGCGATGCTTACACACCGCACCAGGTACTCATTTGAGGCTGAGTCGACCTAGGGGGAGGCCCAGGACAGGTTCAGATAATCGTCACTGGTGTTTGCCGTGAGCGGGAATCGAACCCGGGTCGCCAGGTTCGTAGTGCAGCGCGCTTACCACTACACCACCGCTCCCCACACAGAGACACACACAGAGAGACACACCATAGACATACAGAGACCCAATGCCTCTGTGTCGAGGCCTTAAATAGAGGCATGGGGTCTATGCGTGTTGTTGATGTGTGTCTCTATCTGTGTGTCTCTGTGTTGTCTCTCTCTGCTTGTGTGTCCGTCTGTGTGTCTCCGTGTCTGTGTTTTGTCTCTCTCTCTCAAATGTAGAAGTCGTATTCTATTGTTCAAGTCTATTAGTATGTTCAAGTCTTCTTTATCGACAAGGGGGACCAACCGCACCTCTACTCGTCGATTACGCAGCACAGCTTCGGCGCTCTGTTCAGGCCAGGATGAATACCCAATAGTTGCTTTCAATGTGCATAAATTGGGCCCCGTCATCGGAATGTGGAATTTTACCACAATTCGCAGGTGCCAGCGAGAGGGAGAGATAGGCGCCGTCCCACGCTATGTTGATCAAAGTAATATTTGCCTCTGAAGATTTGCACTACTTTTTCTGGTATGCAAGAGGTCGTGGGTTCGATCTCAACCCTGACGCCTCCATATTTGGAGTTTTCACATTCTCTCTGTAGTCGCGTGCATTTTTATCCGGGCCTTCTGCTTTTTCCCTTCACATGTGGAAGCAAAGTGCGTTTAGAGCATATGTCTGCTGCTAAACATGTCCACGTGACGAGTCACTTTGCTGAGCTGTCATTCGTGATGGTCGGGTCGCTTCTGAAAAAGAGCAGCTATAGAGCTTCTTGGGCACTTATCTGATAAGAAAAAGAAATTTGTAAGAAAGTTTATAGTTTAATTATAGTGTGCTGATCTTTAAAGGTGTATTGAAAATGTTTGATACTGGCACTGATATTCCTGCTGTTATGGAGTGACTCATGCAGCACGCTATGGCTGCAAAGTTTGGTCGTACATGTTACGTATATCGTTTATTGTTCAATTTGAATCACAGTTCCTATGATCACTGTTACATTGTTTTTATAGCTTTATTTTGGTGAGTTTTGAAAACGTTTTGGTTTAGCCATGTGTGTTTGTTGTAGTACAGAGTTAGCCTGATAACTTTAATCTGAATTGTCTTATGGTTGTTATTGTTTGACTTGCATCCCACTGGGATTTTGCACACAGCATTGATATACGGTGCTTTTTCTGGAAGACTTTTCTGTTTTTTCCTGAATTTGTCTGTTGCGCGTAGTCACTTTAAGATGTTTCTTGTTCATGTTTTTGTTTGTTGCGGTTGCACCCAAGTCAAGAGCCGCATGGCTCACAGGGTTATAGCTAATAAATGAAAATGAAAAGAAATACTCTTCTCCCCAGCTCTCAGTCTTCCTCCAGGCTCCCCGCTGAACGCAAGCCCCAATGCTCTAGCCGAATCCTTCTTTCCATCCAAAGACAAAGATCCCCCGTTGAGTCTTAACAGCCTGTTGAGTGCAAGTGCTGTTAGCGAACACCTCCGATTAGCACCACATGTCCTGCCGCCTCTCTCCCGCTCATGGTAATGTTTCCACACTGCGCCAGGTACTCATTTGAGGCTGAGTCTACCAAGGGGAGGCCCAGGACCGGTTCAGATAATCGTCACGGGTATTGATAGCCGTGAGCGGGAATTGAACTTGGTTCGCCGGGGTCGTAGTGCATCGCGCTGACATTACCGCTCACAACTCCACACATCACACGCAAAATCACATACCCACACTCTGCAAAACAGGGTGGGCAGGACAACATGCAAACTCCACTCAGAAAGTCGCCCGAGTCGGGAATTGAACCCAGGGTTTTCTGGCTGTGAGGCACGAGTTTTTATCACTGTGTTGTCATCCAGGGACCGAAAACAACTCTCACTGGAAGAAAAAAACCCTGAAAATCAGGCTTAGTTACAACCTATCGTAAAATCCGATTAATTATTATTTTTGGTGTTTTGGGAATCGAGCCAAAGAGCATGGCATCACGAGATATGAGGTCACACATTATGGAGACGCATTAATATTACCACGTCACGCAAATGATCCGGAAAATCCACGCACCCACACACACAAAAGACTCTGGAATTGTCCTATAAAAGAAATTTAATCCAAAATGCACCGTTAACTTGCAGCACGACTGTGCAATGGTGGGAAGAGAGAGGGGAGGGAAATGTGAATCAGTCGCATAATTAAGGTTTTATGGGTTAGATCGCGTAAATGTGTCGTGAAACCCGCCACCACCTGACACAGCAAATGTATAAGGTTTGTCACGGAAACAAATCATGCCAATTCGTTACTGGCTCAGTAGTTCAGCACCGAATTGGCATGTAAACCAACAAGATTTAATCTCCAGCACACTGGTGTGCCGAACAAGTAGCGAATTGCCACGTTTTGTTTACTTGACAAACCTTACTAATTGGCCGTGTTCGGAGCTGGTGGGGTTTTACAACATATTCATATTTTAACGCGAGCTAACCCAAAACACCTCTTATGGATCAATATTGGTCGCGAAAGCCACTCCGTGTTAAACTGAATCAGTCGCATTGGCGCGAGTGATTGATGAGCGAACTGGCGGAGTTTATTTGTGTGCCGGGCTGGTTTTTAGTTGGGATGCACATCCGATGATGATGATGATGGTGGGGAAAGGGGCGGGGGGGGGGGGGGGCGAAGCGGTAGCGTGAGTGGCGTAAATGGAAGAACGTGGA
The DNA here is from genome assembly GCA_014621495.2 of Entosphenus tridentatus. Taxonomy (NCBI): domain Eukaryota; kingdom Metazoa; phylum Chordata; class Hyperoartia; order Petromyzontiformes; family Petromyzontidae; genus Entosphenus; species Entosphenus tridentatus. The sequence continues at coordinate 3,450,628 of CM025645.2, forward strand.
TATATAAACGAAGGCTCACCCAAGGGACGGCTTTGCCCAGTCGCGGATGAAAAACGTCTGACAATCATGATGATGACCGCAACGAAGAGAGATATACGGTGTGTAGTGCAGCGGTCCGCACGCTCCGCTACGAAGCCCGGTCAACCCGAGTTCGATTCCCACCCACGGTCATCAGCACCCAGTGACGATTGTCTGAACCCTGTCCACGGCCTCCCCTTGGTCGACTCAGCCTTAAAGTGAGTACTTGGTGCTGTGTGTAAACAATCAGCGCTGGGGAGACATGTGCTGCTGGATACACACCCCCTCGTGTGCCGTTCCAGACTTAATAGGTTGCTAATCGCTAACAGCACTTGCCCAAACAGTCGGTACAGGCTATACGGGGGATCTTTGTCTTTGCCCATTCGTCATTGTCTATGTGAGCGTGTGCGTGTTTTAAAGTGTGTGGAGAGTGGTGGCGCAGTGGTCAGACACGCTGCGCATCGTTCTCCGGCCACGGCAGACATGAGTGGTCCTGGGCTTCCCCTAGGTCGACCCAGCCTTAAATCGTTACCTGGCGTGGTGTGTAAACATACGCACCGATTCACTCTTTGTTTAAATGGGGGGGACAGGGCGGACCAAAACCCTGAAGGGGGTGTTGGGGCATTGTATCCTGTCAATCACAATGAGTTGTGAGCACGTGAGCAATGAGTGAACGATACACATTCAAGTGGCGGGGTCAGTCTATCCACATCAAAGCCGCTGCTGTGGTTGCGATCTTACAAAGTTGTAATAATGTATAATGGGCCGTGAGGGATGCTGATGAATGTCGTGGTGGTGGTGTGGTTGAGATGACCCTAATCCAGGATTTGAACTTGAAACCGAGTCGGACACGCTGAGCTCGGTGGGTGCATTGTGGGTAGAGCACTCTGGGCGAGGTGGTGCATTGTGGGT
>CM025645.2:3476745-3491440 GCA_014621495.2 Entosphenus tridentatus
CAGGCATACATTTTGCTGAATGCGAGAGCACCAGGTTCAATTTGTGTGCGTAACAATGGGTAAACGTGGCTTCAGGTACCTTATCTTTAATCTTGGCCTGCACCCCATTAAGATCTGATGCCATCACAGAGGCTCCGTCATGAGTCTGAGCTACCAGCTTATCAACGCAACTGTATTTCCCCAACACTCACTAAACATAATCAGCAATAGCCTGGTGCTCGTCTGTCATCACTGGCATCATCAAATCCCAAGAACGCCTCCCGCACCTCACAAATCACCTCACTTTTAGCCACATAACGCAAAATTACAGAGGCCTGGGCTTTGTTTGTGACGGCCGTTGTCTCGTCCACTTCGACAGCAACAAATGGGGCTGCATTAATCTCCTCTTTGATATCATTTCTAATTACATCACGGACTGCTTCGATTAAATCGTGCTGTATTCTGTTTGATGAGCCAGAAAACACAGTGGATGTCTCCAAATGTTTAGCTAACTTTTCATCTTTCTCAGCAAAAGCATGCAATAACCCCACATAGTTGCCACCATTAGAAGACCTTGTACTCTCATCATTACCACGAAATGCTAATTCCTGTTTGGCTCAGAAGCAGGTCGCATTAATAAGGTATTTTAAAACCTCACGGTTTTCCTTTACCTTAACATTGTGGATGCTGATATTTAATCTCCGCTGTTCATTCAAAGCCAGATCTATCCTTGAAGCTCCAAACGTTTTTAAAGCAATTTGGCTGTGAATGTGAGTTGTCGATTTTTCACGTTTGTTGAGGCTCCTTGGTAGATTTTTCAAGTCACAAAATCCCGCGTTAGTCCAAAGGTTGTCGGTAGTGGAGAACAGAAGGCATGGAAGCAGTAGAGACGATTCTTCGTAGCACAGCCACACAGCCAGTCTTTTCGTTGGTACCACTCCATTTGAAACGACCGTGTTATTTTCTCTCCCTTTGTTTGAAGCAGGTCCTTAGGCTCAGGCATTGGTCTTCCATTGTTGATCACTCCCTGTTTTGATTTATAGTCCAATTTTGAGATTTTTTCAAGGTTAGATATAACGTTTTTCATTTTTACACCCGCTGGAATTTTTTTGCTTGAGCTGGCTAACGTGGAGGGAGAACGAGCGTCAATTACGTGGGATGAAGACGTGCCCCCCCTCAGTGAGGCAGATGTGATAGCTGCCTCACTGAGGGGGGCGTGTACTCACTGAGGGGGGGCGTGTCTTCACTGAGGGAGGTGTGTCTGACACGCCCCCCTCAGTGAGGCAGACGTGATAGCTGCCTCCCCTGGTGCTTTTTCATTGCATACGTGAAATAAGTTACCTGGACTATGGTAAGGCGAGGACATGAAATGAAGGGGTCTACAAACATTACATTGGTGACATACAGAGAGATTGTAACAGGCACGCGCTTATTGCCCGTGCTCCATCCATTTACTGAGGGGTTGCGCAATCAGAGGGGAGGCTGAGCACGTCGCTGCCTCACCTCTCGTCTCTTCCTGTATTTGCAGCGAAGCTCCGCAAATTTGGCGATTTTGACTATAAAAATTATTGGAATCATATAGAAATGACATTTATAACACAGATCAGTGGAAAAAACTCTTAACAATTATTTCATTATTTACTTTTCGTAACAGCTATTTTCATTGGAGTATGACAGGTAAGGCTCTACCTCCCCTGCCTACCCTGACCGCACGTCCCTGCTATACACTACACATCGGGCTCTATGGAGGCCCGTCGTTTAGCGATTAGTCGCTAACAGGGGTGGTCGTTAAGAGGGGTTCTACTCTACAATACTATACACTACTATACACTACACTATACACTACTGTACACTTCATTATACACTACACTATAAACCACACTCCACACTCCACTATACACTACACTATACACCACGCACGAAACTGTACACTACATTATACACTACTGTACACTACACTATACACCAAACTCTACACTCCACTATACACTACACTATACACCACACACGACACTGTACACTACACTACTATACACTACACTTCTATACACTATACTATACACTACTGTACACTACATTATACACTACACTATACACCACACTATACACTACACTATACACTACACTACTTTACACTACTATACACTACACTATACACTATTGTACACTACATTGTACACTACACTATACACCACACTATACACTACACAATACACTACACTATATGGGTACATTCGTAAGTTGTCAAGTACGGTTATGGCGAGGTACCACATTACCGTACAACGGGCTGGGTCATCAATAAGCCGAGTACGTTAGAGCGAAAATATGCAACGTGGGAAGGCGTTAATCGGGGTGTGTATTCTGCCTGGTGCGGTGGGTAAACATCAACACTGGGGAGACAAAGGCGGTCGGGTGTGGTGCTGGCCATGTTGGCTCGCTAACAGCACTTGCCCCAATAGTCTCAGGCTACGGGGGGGGATCTTTGTCTGTGAGTGTATACAGACAAAGATCATGTGCAGTAGTAGCCTACAGATAACATGCCCAAGGGCTAGTAATTACTGACACGCTGTTCCGTCACCGGCACATCCACACTGAATCTCGAGTGCACGCTGGGTAAAAGCAAGAGCACGTGCTGTACTTATGCCCTTGGAAGTAGAACACTACCGTGGAGCTGATTTGTTCCACTCACCTTCTGGCTTGCCTCTAAGACGCACCTGCTTGCTTCTCTGCCATGGCTGGGCATGTCAGTTGAGCGTCCACCTAGGACCCCATTCAAACCCACGCTAGACTAGGCCTTAACACGTAGGCTTTCGCGACCAAGATCATCCATAATATCGTTATTTTTGGGTTAGATCGCGTAAATATAAATGTGTCGTTAAAGCCGCCACCACCCAACACAACCAATTATAAAGGTGTGTCACGTAAACATAACTTGGCAATTCGTTACGAGTGTACATTTACAATGTTGTGGATTTGCTCTCCAACACACCGGTGTGCTGAACTAGTAAATAATTGGCATGTTCTGTTAACGTGACAAACCTTACTAATTGGCTGTGTCGGGTGGTAGTAGGATTAACGACACGTTTATATTTACGCAATCTAACCCAAAAAACATATATTCCAGATTAAGCCTTGTTCAAAAAAGTTACAGCTGAGAAATGTCAACGGGTTCGTCAGTAACACTGTGTCGCAAAGGCGCAACAGAAAAGTCTACAACAGGCGGTGCGAAGAAAAGAGGTTAGCAATGTAAATTTTAAGGCCATTGTCCAAAGTGCCACCTATTACAGATGTAACGTGAGGATATATCCGGCTCACTGACGTATCACAACTCGTCATGATGATTGGCTCTGCCAGTCCTGGTTTACAGCCAATGGGGGGAAGCCTAGGGGCGTGGCCCTGACGTAATGGAAAGGTGACAGCTGTAAGGAGAAGATTGGTTCTGCTGGCTTTGACCACAGCCAATGGGGAGATGAGTCAGGGGCGTGGTTCCGGGAGCCTACGAGGGAGCCTGGAATATTCCATGGAGGCTAACCAGGATTGGTGGAAACGTACCACGTGACCCGGGCATTAAATAGGGGTGGAGATGAACGACACGTGGTCAGAACGGGAGCGAACGGAGGAAGGGGGCCACGCGGGAGCAGGGCTCCGGGTTGCCACGTGGCGGTGCGTCTCTCTCGGTCTATCCCTCTCACGCTGCCTGTCAGCAGCGTGAAGGAAAGCTGTAATGCAAGTTGAATAAAAGACCGGATTCCAGAAGTCGCCTCAACGACCTTTATTACAAATAGTTTGACTTTCAAGGGCCAGAGTTATTGACAAACGGGTTGAGGCCCACTGAGCTGCGTCGCTCTTCTTGAGAAGCGACTTTGTTATCACAAATGGATAGCTCGACAAAAGTGGCTTTTCAAGTGGACATTTATAGCAGCCAAATACTCGAAACGCATGACCTTGATTCTAAATGTGGAGGGGAAAACCAGGGGACATAGAGAAAAATCCACCCGACAACAGGGAGAGAGACACGCAAACTCCAAATATACAGCGGGCATCAGGGTCGGGATCGAACCCACGACCTCCTGTACACCAGGCGAGGCAGTTGACATTTGGCAACCATGGCACCCATTTAGAGGGGAACCACACAAATTGTATCAGCTGCCAGGGCATTTCAGTTCATCATGTCCTGCCAAGGATTATTCCAAAGCGTGTGTTTCTAAAGAAACGTTTTGTGTAATATTAATTTCACGAGACACGGGATCCACTACAATCCCTCGCAAATAAGAAAGCAGCGCTGTCCTTCGGGTGTTAGAGAACGGCCCACGCAGACAAATATCACAGCTCAGCGTTGAAATGAGCACCGGGTGTGGTGTGTAATAAAAAAAACATCAGCACTGGGGAGACAAAGATAGCCGGGAATGCTGTTAGGTGAAGATTATTTGAACAGGTCCTGGGCCTCCCCTAGGTCGACTCGGCCTCAAATGAGTACCTGGTAGGCAGACAACGACGGTCGGGCGTGGTGCTGGCCACCCACCCCCTCGTGTGCCGTTCCGGCCTTCATAGGTGCTCGCTAACAGCACTTGCCTCAGCAGTCTGTTAATGCTATACGGGGGATCTTTGTCTTTATGAGCGGGGAGCGGTGGCGCAGCGGTTGGCGCACTGGGCATCCCCTCGATCAACTCAGCCTTAAATTAGTCCCTGGTACGTTGTGTGTAAACATCAGCACCGGGGAGACAAAGTCGGCCGGGCGCGGCTCTGGCCACCTACCCCCCCCCCCCGGTGTGCTGTGCCGGCCTTCATTGGGTGCTACTGGCGAACAGCACTTGTCCCCAAACAGTCGGGGGATCTTTGTCTTTGCACTTTCTCCGCTCGCTGTAATCACCTCCTCGGGGAAGGGTCTCGACTCCAACGATGCCAGCTCGACTCATGACCTGAACGCGAGCACCGGGGGTAGGCGCTCTGCGTCTGTCACGTGCTTGCACGCTCGCATGCAGCGCGCACGGTAGACGAAGATAAACCCCCGTAGTCTAAGTCCTTCACGCATTCCTGGTGGAAAAGTGCTGCTAGTGAGCACCTATTAAGGCTGCCGCGTTGGTCATCAACGGGAATTGAACTCGGGTCACCAGTTTCGTTGTGCAGTGCGCTCACCAGTTCACTCCTACTCCCAATTATAAACATAAGACAAAGATCCCCTGCATAGCCTTAAAAATATTCTTGGGGTATGTGCTGTTCGCGAGCACCTATTAAGGCCGTCCTTGACGCCCCACCCCCGATGTTCACACATTGCACCAGGTACTCATTTGAGGCTGAGTCGACCTAGGAGATGTCCAACACTTGTTCGGATGTCACTTGCCGCTGATGTCACCTGTTTTCAACCGTAACTCGAACGTCCGCTCTCTACCTCCATCCTCTCCAGCCGGGTCACGCAAATTGCTAAAGAGACGTTGAATTACACGGCTCAGTGAGCCTTTGCTGGGTAAACAAGCGTATGACCATAATCTAATTCGCAGCAGTCCATGCATCCGGAGCAGAGGGGCGAACGTCCATCTTAATCTACGGCACTTAAAAACTTAACTGTTTTTTTTTAACCAGGTAAGGCCCACTGAGCTACTACAGTACGTAGCTATTTTTCAGAAGCGACCTGGCTTTCACAAACGATAGCTCAGCCAAGTGGCTCGTCGCGTGGAAATGCACAACAGCCAGATGGTCTCGAAACGCTTGAATGTTGATTCTCAGTGTGGAGGGAAACACCGGGGAACTCGGGAAAAAAATTCCACGCAACCACGGGGAAAGAGACCGTGCAAATATACAGCAGGCGTCAGGAGTCGGGATCCACATTCAGATCAACATCCACGCATTTAGAGCATTTGGCTGCTGCTATAAATGTCCACGCGATAAGACGCTTCATTGAGCTATCATTTGTGGCCGTCACTTCTGAAAAAGAGCTATATAACTCAGTGCGTCTTTGCTGCTAAAATTAAACAAAAAATTGTTTAGTTTTGTATGTTGATCTTCTTTCGCACAGTACGAAGCCAACTGCGCTAATCGGAGGTGCGGGGGAAAGGACGATAATCTGAACACAAGAAGCTAGTTGTAAACAAATTCGTTTTGCCGTGCACGCGCGTCAAGACGGTGCATTGCAAATGTTGTTGCCGCTAAACCGGGGGGGACTGTAGAGTTTCACAGCAGAAGATGCGAAGACATCTATTGAACAGGTAGAGGTGGTTCTCAGTAAAGAGTGTGCTGTTTCTCCAGGCGGGACACACAAATGCTCGTTATTGCGATTTGCTATGACCGATGCGTGAAAAGCTTCACTATGAGCGCTTGTTTTGCGGAGCATATTCTGAGAAAACGAACATAAAATTTTTTTTACCAGGTAAGGCCCACTGAGCTATGTAGCTCTCTTTCAGAAACGACCTGGCTTTCACAGATGATAGCTCAACGAAGTGGCTTATTAGTTGCAAATGTATAGCAGCCAAATACTCCAGACGCGTGTCGATTCTAAACATGGAGGGAAAAACCGGAGGACCCGGAGAAAAATCCACTCGACCATGGGGAGGAGATGCAAACTCCAAATATACAGGCATCAGGGTCGGGATCGAACCCACGACTTCCTGTATACCAGGTGAGGTAGTTAACATCTCCCCACCACGGCACAGTTAAAATATATACAACAACATGATGATCAAATTCTGGTAATACTAACACCGAGTCAAAATAACCTTATACCCCTTTTCCACTGGACAACCGAGCCGTGCCGGGCCCAAGCAAGGCCAGCATGGCTCACGAGATGCCAGGCTGTTTTCCCACTGCCAAAGCCGGGCCACTGTCGTCTCGCGCAACGAACGAGTTGAGACACACGCAGATGACGCAGTGACGCCGTGTCCTTTCGCAGGGTACCGGCTGATGTCACACTGAATGAATGAGTAATTAGCCCTTCTCCTCTGGCTATGCTTTGGTTCTAAGCCAGATTCAGATTGTCTTCTGTGAATCCAGCGGCTATCACGGTTTAGCCATGGCCACCCAACACAGCATGTGGCCAGTGGAAAACTGCCCGTACCTCGAGGGCATCGCATCGGCGTGGCTCAGATGTGCCATTACAAAGGGGGGTATTAAGACACGGCGTCCATGTAGCAGGGCATGTGAGCTGCGGGGTGTGAAAGCTAAAGCGTGCAAAGCTACGTCATAACCCAGGTCATCTCCTTACCCGAGCCGAGCTCATTCACCCGCGGAGGTGATGAAGCCCGGCGGGTTAGACGCTCAATAAATCAATCATCCGCTGTCATCGTTATTTAACCAGCTATGATTCCCCAGCGATCCATTATCTCATTTTTACAAGGGAGAAATGGTTGCCCGCCATCCTATCACAGAGCAGCCACCGTACATCACGCGCTTCGTTTGGGAACGTGAGTGTTACAGTCCCTTTCAGCCTTTCTGAATTCACTGCTGGATAGAAAAAAATAACCTCCCCACAATATCGCAATCAAGGGGGTTTGTTTGAGAATACTTCACCACGCCGGTCAGTGGGCGTTGGTTAAGTAGAAGAACCCAGCACAAGTTCAGATGTCACGCTTGATGTTAGCTGTGGCCAGGAAACAAACTCGGGTTGATGGGTTTATCATTGAGCGGGAGTTTCTAAACCGCCGTGCTACCAATCCCTAGGTACAAATCTTCATGTATATTCCAGTGCGTGGCCAATGCAACAAGCATTGTGATATTTTCTGGTGGATCCACCACAAAGCTATGATGACCAATTACCGGAATTTAATCCTGTAATGTCGAAACTTTTTTTCAATGAGGCACTCTACTTTATTTAACTAGATTTAGTTTCTTGCACAAACACTTTTATGTTTATCTCCCTTTCCTCCCACAATGTATTGCATACGTAAAAAAACGTGCAATTAAAGCACATCAAATAGTAACTTTCCATAATTTGTGATGACTGAATTTTTGAACAAGTTGTCAATTAAACATAACAGTAATCGTTAAAATAAACTCAGTGAAGTAAACAAGTGTCCTGTGTTTGCATTACTTAGAACGATAAAAAAGAATGCATTGAAAGTAAAATAACCTCAGGGATTAATATTTTATTCACACGAGGCCCAACGCAGGCTCTGCTATGTTGGCGACGCATTGGGCCCAATCACGTACATGGCCAGCTAGGGCCGACTTAGGCTCAACCACGTGCGTGGCGGGCTAGGCCCTACTCAGGTTCGAGCACGTGAATGGCTAGTTAGGCCCTACTCAGGCTTGACCACGTGCGTGGCGAGCTTGGCCCGACTCAGGTTCGGCCACGTACATAGCTGCGATTGGCCGAACCACACGTCACGTGACCTTCATCAACATTCCATCTGCGGTGTAATCATGGACGACAACAAAGTGGTGCTTATTCGGTTGACCCAAGAGTGATGTTGGCCTGGGTCAATTCCTTGACTGTCCAACTGTGAGAATTCTACCCACACTGGAGATACGATATTGGCACTCGAAATGCATTGCTACAAAAGGATATTGCATCTAAGCTGGACCAGCAGAGTGACCAGCGTAGAAGCAAGAAAAAGGTTTCACACAGAAGAAGACCTGATGACGCAGGCAGTGATGAGACGGAAACTGGCACTATTTGGATACATATGTAGGATGGACAATAACAGGAAATTTAAAAGCGTGTTGTTCGTGAAAAATGGATAGAACCGGAGATAGAGAAAGACCAAACAGAAAATGGCTTGGCGACGACAACATAAGAGATTGGTGCCAGAAAGATGTGGCCGCTCCTTGAGCATATTGGCACGACAAGACAGAGAGGAAAGCGGAAACGACGAATGACGAAATGTCCAGTGGGACACCTACTACGGGCTCTCCGAACATGGATCGTGATGATGACCCACACTGCCACCTGGGCACGTGTCTTTGTTTTTGCTCCTTGCCGCAATGCATTTTACGTGGGGGCACAGCTTGTCAAAATAAGCTGAACACGTAGGCTTTCGCGACCAATGTTATTCGTAATAAAGGTGTTTGTTGGGCTAGATCGCGTCAACACAAATGTGTCGTTGACAATTCTGGCAGATCTCCCGATGAAGCTGGTGGTTGTTATTGCCAGCGAAACGTCCTTACTCAAATTGTCAATGTTTGTGAGTTTATTCTCTAACACATCGGTGTATTAAAGTAGCAACTGATCGGCACGTTTTGTTTAGACAGCGTCTCATTCAAACGCTGTCTTTCCGACAGACCTGTTCTTCACCTGAGGACGGCTGCTTGCGTTGTGGCCGAAACGTCGTGAGAATTGTATTTTATTATGTTAGATTTTTATTATTTTATTATTTCCCTTCTACGTGACTTTACTGAAAGAACCAAGAAGATAAATCCCTGCAGTCACGAAAGCTTTAAATCGAGATCCTTACTAATTGGCTGTGTCGGTTCGCGGTGGGTTAATGACACATTTATATTTACAAAATCTAACCCAAAAAGAAAAAACCTTTTTCATTAATTTCCAAAGTAATCTGTTTTCCTTGCAAAGGCGGCTTTAATGCGAGTCCCGGTTCACTAAACATCAAAGCAAATGGAACCAATTTTCGTTGTTCACTGGGCCAAACAGATGTGTGCATTTGACATCGCCCGCCTTTCCCGTGACCTGATCACCCCAATGTGTGGCCAGCTTAATGAACAAGCAACGAGCCCGGAGACAACGCAGAATTGTGCGCGTGTTTCAAATTCCGCCCTCTTTTGCCCGACTGGCGGCGAAATGAACCTCCGCCATTGAAAATCCTTCACTCCTGAGAGCGCGGAACTCCCCGGAGACCGTGAGCCAAAAAAAGAAAATCCCGGAAAAAAATGGAATTGTAATTTAATTGAACAGAGACGACGCTTGTAAGTCATTTTCAAAACAATAGCGTGCCCTTCGCGTACCCTTGCGTGAGCACGGTTCTGTGTCCTGAGCCTTCCCTAGCTTGACTTAACCATCCGTGCTGTCAACTCCCTGCCCCTGTTGAAGTCCAGAGTCCCTACCTCTTTGTCTAGCACAGGGGTCGGCAACCTGCTGCTCCGGAGCCGCATGCGTGGACTCTTTAAGGAGTGCGGTGCGGCTCTTGAAATTCGAAAAAAAATTGGCTCTTCTTGTTAAGTTGGTTGCTGAACCCTGACCATCAGAGTTCAGCTCACCATGCAAGTCGAGTTTACCATGGGAGTCAGGTTCACCATGGAAGTCCAGTTCACCATGCAAGTCCGGTTTACCATGGGCGTACAGTTCACCATGGGGAGGCCAGTTCACAATGCAAACCTCCACCACTCATAATCCTGCGATTATGTAATTGCCAAACATAACAGAGGCACACAAACCGATGCCATCGCTCCATCTCCTTGGTGGACGTGCTCGCAGGGATGTCGCTCTTCTCGATCGTCCGCAGCTGTCGCTGACCGGTTGTCTGCATCGCGAATTCTCTGCCCCACCAAGTCCAAATGACTCTCCTCTACCATTGAAACTAATTTTTTTTATGTTTTATTTTATTTCACCAGGTAAGGCCCACTGAGCTATGTAGAGCTCTTTTTCAGAAGCGACCTGGCAATAATTGAAAGCTCAACGAAGTGGCCTGGCTTATCATCATGTGGAAATCTATAGCAGCCAAATACTCAAAGTGCATGTTGATTCTAAATGTGCGAATCGGATGTGCGGAGAAAAGACGACAAATTAAACACAAAAATCTGTTCCAACGAATGAGTTTTCAACCTAGTGCATAGCTCCAGTGGCTTCTTAATATCGGAAGGAAGAGCGTTCCAGACGGCCAATGAAGCACATCTGAAAGCGCCACGCGATGCGGTGATCACCGTGTTTGTTTGATGGTCAGCCAAAAGCCGCTGCTGCGAGGATGACCGGAGTTCGCGTGATGGTTTATGCTCATTGTCGTTCATTATTGGCAAGCACTTTGCGTGTAATGAGTGCGACCTATTTACAATATATTCGTTCGGCAACCGGAAGCCAATGCAGATCGGCGAGCACTGGACGGACACGGTGCGATGTTGCAATAACCGTCACGACACGTGCCAGAAAATGTTGTACATGCTGAAGACCGGCAATATTTAGGCCGAACGTCCCGTCGAGCAGTGAGTTTCTCAATACCGAGCCACGTCGAAACTGCGCTGCAACATCACAGTGTTGGCTCCGTCACTAAAAGTCGAGGCATGCGGCTCTTTCAGTCTCTTCCATCGAGATCGTCAACCCCTCCCGCTCACGAGACACGTGGTCCCCCCCCCCGTCTTACTACCATCGCAGTTCAATTCACCCACCTCCGTTGGGTTGCGATGGTTTGAGATGGCCAGCGGACGATCGGCAGCGACCTCAGTGTAGTGCAGGTTAGCACGACTGGACTTGCAATCCAAGAGGTCACCTTTTCCATCGTGGACCATGCCGGAACATGTTTCTCAGTTCGCCTGTGGGTCGACCAAAGATGTGCGGTAATAACGTTCAACACAATGCCCGGAACGAAATCTCGGTTTGAATACAAACCAAAGCAATGAGTTCCTACCACCCGAACACAGACGAGAGGTCACGGACAGTGCGGGTCAAACCGGGTCAATTTGGCAAGCCAACTTGAAGCATGTGTACGCAGACGCTGATTTACCCTGAGAGACGGACAATTACGGACGTGTAATCGAACGGCAGGAGGCACCACCTGTAGGATTCATGCGGTTCGCTGTTAATGCCCGAGGTTTGTGCGCTGCAAATTCAGGTGCATGCGGTGGCCCGGGCGACAGGAGCTTGAAGCTCGCGTGACGTCTGGCAACGCAACACAAAACCAGCTCTGGCACAGCGATCGGAACAGAGGCCTCTTGACTCCAGGGTACGCCAAGTCCTCCGCTTTAATGCGTTTGCGTTCACGCTATGACGCGATTTCGCTATCAAAACGGTGTCTTCCATTCGGGAATATTTATTCGCAGGCGCGGGACACGCGGCGTTATAACGTGGGACGTGCACCGTTATAACGCGGTTTCTGAGCAGCCTACAACGAACTACTTTTTTTTGCGCATCTGAGCGGAGTGATACTGTTTGCGGAATGATACGATAGAGCGGCAGCGTAGCCTCAGTTCTTTGCATCGCAATCGTATCTCGCCAAACGTTATCTCGTTACATTATTTATGGGTAAACGCGTTAATTCTCAGGAACGCATCTACCGCGTTAAACGAGCACTTAACTGTTTCCCGAGTGAGGATGAATACAGACCTCACCAGGTACTCATTTGAGGCTGAGTCGACCTAGCGGAGGCCCAGGACCGGTTCAGATTAATCGTCACCGGTGTTAGCCGTGAGCGGGAATCGACCGGTTCACAGCGCAGCGCTCTGACCGCTACACTACCGCTCCACACGCACACACAGTGACTCACAAAACAAAGACAAAGATCCACCGTATAGCCTTAACAGACTGTAGGGGCAAGTGCTGTTAGCGAGCACCTATGAAGGCCGGAACGGTACACGAGGGGGTGGGTGGCCAGCACCACGCCCGACTGCCTTTATTTCCCCAGTGGCGATGGTTACCGCACCAGGTACTCATTTGAGGCTGAGTCGACCTAGGGGAGGTCCAGGACCGGTTCAGATAATCATCACTGGGTGTTGGCCGTGAGCGGGAATCGAACCCGGGTCGCCAGGTTCATAGCGCAGCGCACTAACCTCTACACTATCGCTCCCCACAGTGACACACACGCAGTGACACACACACACAGTGACACACAATCACGTACACACGCGCGTGCCAGTCTATGCACGCACAGACATCGGTGCGTGTGATTGTGGATAAAAATTAATTCGTTTTTTTTAGAAAACAAACGAACGTCCTCTCTCTCTGTGTTCGTGTTGGTGCTCACGTGGTGTTTGTTCCCCCGCACGCGGGGATCATTTGTGCCGCACGCGCTGTGAGTGCCATCGCGAGGCTGAGATGCAGATGGGGATATTTGTCTCAAAGGGCCCTCGCTTGTTTCCAGCCAAAATTATTCTAATGATGATGGTGATGATGAGACACACACGCACACACGCGCGCGCGCGCACCACGCAATCGGTCATCTTAACCTGTGGGGGAACTCAGTGCCGCCCCCTCCCCCCGCTAGCAATTTTCAAATTGGAGCAACGACGTAGTCCATTGTTCGCCGCTTGTTGCTGAAGCTCCGCGGTTCGTACCCTCGGCAGGCAGCCCCGGTTAACACTGCGGTCCGTTGTGTTTAATTTATTTTCCAAAAAAAACACGCGCCGGCTGCTTCTCAGATGGACGTTGAAGAGACCCACCCCCGTGACGTCGTCCGAAATGAGTCGGCCACGGTCCAAACTTGGCAAACAAATTTCGAACAAAGTTAGACGGCAAATTTGACTTCGCTTGGATAACACACGGCAGCAAAAAAAAAACACCGTCACTTACTATACTTGAAGACAACTGGGGCCCCCCTTCGTCAGGGCGGTGCTGAATCGCCTTGCGCCCACACAGGGACGCCTTGCTAGCTGGGCGGGGTGGCCCTTTAAATGTTCTAGGTGAGATGTACGGCATTCTCCGAGGTGCTTCCGGGAGATTCGAGTGGTGGCTACAGAGCACCCCAGTCGTGTCGTCGTTCAGAGCGCTCGCCACAACAATCGGTGCACAGAAACCTACACGTGGGCTCTTCGTCTCTGTGGCAATTACCGTCACGTCGTTTATCGCCGAAATTAAATGATGAATGTGCACATCAATGCCATATTTGAAGGTATGCTTGTTTCACACTTTTGATCTCAATACATACATAATTCATACGCGAGTAATAAAACACCAATAAAAAGAGGGTTGAATATTGCCAGTCGCATTAAAAGTGGCTCTGAGTCAACAGTGAAAATCCCATTCTGCCGTGGCAGGGACATTATTGAGGATGTCTTGACTGCATAGCAAGAGGAAGATCTCAAGCCAAGTGGTGGTGGTGATGACAATAATTTAAAACTTGTAACGCGCCGCTGCACAGTAGTATTTGCTCGCACTCGTAGAGCGAGAGAGAGAGAGTGGGAAACTCAGAGGCGCCAGGAACCACAGACGAGGAGCGGGAAGGCAGCAACAGCAGCCACGCGGTGAACCGTCACCAAATGATCTCTCCAAGCTCTGTGATCCTCTACATATGGAGATATTTTCATCCGACGAATTCGTATTCTTTGGGTTTTTCGGTAAAGTCACGTAGATAGGTTCAAAGAAAATTGCTAAAAAACTACGACCGCTTGTGTTGCGATCGAAACGTAGTTTTTTGCTATTTTCTTTGAACCTTTCTACGTGACCTTACAGAAAGGCCCAACGAATATGAATTCCTGCAGTCACGAAAGCTTTAAGTCAAGATTCAATTAATTCGTGTTTAGATGTGGGCAGGAAACCGCACTAAAGGCCACCAGGGGCCGTTAGAGGTCCACGGGCCTTGCAACGAAGACCCACTGCTCTGTCCCATACACGTGGAACAGACGGAGTCCAATCTTGATTTGAAGCTTTCGTGACTGCAGGAATCCATACTCGTTGGTTCTTTCGGTGAAGTCACGTAGGTAGAAAATAAAATAAATCACGACGTTTCGATTGCAACACAAGCAATCATCATCAGCTGGGAAAATCACAGCAATAATTATTTTTTTCCCACTTCAAAAAAAAGGGCACCACGGGGTGACCAGCCTCTCCCCACCCAGCCCCACCCCTCCCACCCCCCACCCAGCCCCACACTCCCCACCCAGCCCCTCCCCACCCTCCCCACCCAGCCCC
>CM025645.2:3534219-3553259 GCA_014621495.2 Entosphenus tridentatus
ACTAAGGCGGTCGGGTGTGGTGCTGGCCACCCACCCCTTCGTGTGCCGTGCCGGCGTTAATAAGTGCTTTTCTAACAGCGCTTGCCCCAAAAGTCTGTTGAGGCTATACGGGGGATCTTTGCCTTTGTTGCATTGTGTATTGGACAAAACGCAGCAGCAATGCCCGGAGCGTCTCATTCAGTGGTGTGACACTCCCCTCCATTAGTGACCTCGAGCCAGTTGTGGAAATTCCACATTCTCGTGGCAGAGACTGGTCCATCCACAGACGGGGACTGAAAGTGCACCGACTCAAAGTGTCTCACTCATCGAAAGCACAGAGAGGCGGCGCCTTTTTTTTCAAGATGTACAAATTCCACATTCCCATGACAGGGACTATTATTTACATGCAGAAATATCCGTTGTTGACGTTCCTCTGAGTGGTGCTAATTTTACTGAGCCACGTTTTCTCTAATTTAGAGGTGGCAATCCGAGCTGCTGATGATGACGCTGCTGCTATTGCTAATTCTTCTGGTGCAAATGCTGATGATGCTGATCATAATTTTTTTTTATTATCACCGAGTCTCAAAACTTTTTTTCAGGAGGATCCTGCCAGGCTTATTGCAGGAGGGGGCAATTTTGCTGCTGCTGCTGCTGCTTCTACTGCTGTGTGATCCCAATTAAGTATGGCTATGACAGGACAACGGAGAGCCCGGAGGAAACCCGTGCAGAACAGAGGGAGAACATACCGAAGACAAAGATCCCCGTATAGCCTTAACATACTGTTGGGTCAAGTGCTGTAGGCAGGCGCCTATGAAGGACAGCACGAGGTGGGTGAGTGGACAGCACAACACCCGGCTGCCATTGTATCCCGAGTGGCGATGTTTATACATCACGCCAGTCACTCATTTGAGGCTGAGTCGACCTAGGGGAGGCCCAGGACCGGTTCAGATGATCGTCACTCGTGAGCGGGGATCGAACTCGGGTCGCCGGGCTCGAAGCGCACTCACCACTGCACTGCGGCTCGCTCGCTCACTCACTCGCCCGCGCGCTCACTCGCCCGCGCGCTCACTCGCACTCTGCACGACAGGGGGAGAACCAACTCCACACAGGCAAAGGAACCCAGGCGCTTCCTGCCGTGAGGCAAGAGCGTTACCACTGCTACGCCACCACCCGGCCTGCCTGCCACCGACGAAATCAAAATGATAACTCGCAGTGCCCGCATTCAGTGTACAAGGAAGCTACCCAGCCACCTGCAACTCCGCCACTCTGCCACCCTGCCACCCTGCCACGCTGCCACCCTGCCACGCTGCCAACCTGCCACTCTGCCACCCTACCACCCTGCCACCCTGCCACCCTGCCACCCTGCCACCCTACCACCCTGCCACCCTGCCACGCTACCACCCTGCCACCCTGCCACTCTGCCACCCTGCCACCTTGCCACCCTGCCACCCTGCCACCCTACCACCCTGCCACCCTACCACCCTGCCACCCTGCCACCCTACCACCCTGCCACCCTGCCACCCTGCCACGCGACCACGCTGCTCGCCCTCGAGCTGCCCCGGGTGGAGGCCGTGCGGAGTCGGACGACAAGGTGGAGGAGGAGGAGGCGTTGTTGTGATGTCGTTCTAATCATAGCCGCCCAGCGTGCTCTTGAGCCCTCGCACGAATTCCAGCCTCAAAGAGCATTTCGCTGCCCGTGTTCCAAAGCAACGCCCCCCACTCTCCGTTCCTGGCCTGGCAACGCGCGTGGAACATATCTCTCGGGGCTGGTGCCGACTTCACGCTCGCGTAACGCAAAGCGTTGAGCGCCCGGGGGAGAGAACAAACCAAACAAACGTTGGCGGGCGCGTTAAACAAAACACAGAAGGAGAAGAAGAAGAAGGAGGAAACGCCGCCGCGGCTATCTGTGAACAGGTGCTTGTCTCGTGTCACCTTGTCACGCTGCGCCACAGACAGAGAGAGACGGGACACAGAGAGAGTGAGAGATGACGAGGACATAGTGCTGCGGCTGTGTGAGTGTGTTGGCCAGAGACCAAAGCGGATGCCGGGGACGTGCCCTACAAAGTGAGGCTGATGGCTTTCAAAACTAAAATTAGTAACTATTATTGTTTTATTTTACCAGGTAAGGTCCACTGAGAGAAATACTTGAGCTCTTTTTCAGAAGCGACCTGGCCCCAAATAATAGCTCAACGAAGTGGCTTGTCACGCGGACATTTTTTTTAGCAGATAAATACTCGAAATGCGTGTTCATAGATGTGGAGGGAAAACCCGGAGAACACGGAGAAAAATCCACGCGACCACGGAGAGAGAAAGACAGGCAAAATCCAAATATACAGGCGTTGTCAAGGTCGGGATCGAAGCCACGACCTCCTGTATACCAGGCGAGGTAGTTAACATCTCAGAGCCACCGTGGCGCCCAGCTGTGAGCTGGTGCCACATTTCCCCCTCCAAGCTCTGCGGTCCTCAACATATGAAGGTGTTGTCGGCCCAACGATCGAGTGTTTACACTGGGAGGAAAGCGGAGCGCCTGGAGAAAACTCACGCAGTGCGAGGGGGCGACGCTCTATCCCAAACAGATGGAAAGGGGCGAGCGTCGGTCCACATTTGCTGCACTGGCGATGCATTGGGAATAGAAACTTCCTCGACGCGTACGGGAGGGAATTTCTCGACATTCCTGTGGGCGATTCACCAACCCTCGCCACTGCTATGCATTTCCATATAATCGAATTCGTTGAGCTCTCATTTGTGGCCAGTTATTTTCTGAAAAAGAAGCTAATAGCTCAGTGGGCTTTACCTGGCAAAACAAAATAGTTTAGTTTTATTTGTATATTTTTGGAGTATTTCGCGTAACTTTCCTATATGTGGCATTCCTATCGGGTCTGTTGTTTATTGTAGATTTGTAGTAACGTTCTGACTAACGAAAATCACCAGTATAGCCTTTAACAGACTCTTGGGGCAAGTGCTGTTAATGAGTAGCACCTATGAAGGCCGGAACCACACATGAGGGGTGGGTGGCCAGCACTATGCCCGGCCGCCTTTCTCTCCCTCGCTGAGATGTTTACACACCGCACCAGGTACTGATTTGAGGCTGAAAATTCTGTCATTTATGTTCCACAATTTATTTTAATCCAATGTAAATGAAATATCGCCACCCCTTCCCCTGAGTGATCATTGTCGTTTACTACGTCACACTGACTCTCTCCTATCCGGTCCTCTCTGGAACATTCCCCGACTTTCCGCCAATCCCCCCGTCCCCCCAGCCGACGTCTCCCAACCGACGTCTTAGGGTAAGAATAGGTAGATGCACCACTTCTTCCTGCCGAGCGAGGTGTCATTACGTTGGTCGTTCCCATTTCATGATGCGGGCCAATAAGTAGTGAATTGTGCGATAGGCATTTGAACACGAGTGAGTTATGAAATAGTTCGCTGCTATTCCGCCAAAACAATTAAGATAAATAATAAATGAAAATGTGCAAAACCCGTAGTAGGTCCGGGGGACTGTGCAACCTCGGACCCAGGCTCCCAGAAGGCCACGCGGTGGCCCACACTTACCCCGTGACCGCATTTAGCGAGCGCTGGGGGAGTTGGTGTGGAGCTGAGGAGTGACCGTAGGGACCTGAGTGTGCAGAGCTGAGTGGGGAGCCGGGGAAGCTGTGGGGAGGTGGCGGGGGGGGATTTGTTTGGGAGGGAGGGAGGGGCTGGGGGGGAGGGAGGGGCTGGGGGGGGAGGGGCTGGGGGGGGTCACACCAAGGTCACGAGAAGAGTTTAAATGATGGGAGCGCTGCTCAGAAGGAATGCCCCCCCCCTCGACTCTGCTGAGGTTCTGCTGCGGAACGATTGCGTTGGCGTTGCCGTTGCAACATTCGCTGTCACTGCTGCTGCTGTTGCTGCTGCTGCTGTTGCTGCTGCTGCTGTTGCTGCTGCTGCCTGTCGGCGCTAATTACTTTGCTCAGAGAGACTCTGCCGCTCTTAGCTGGCGAGGACATTGGCAGTCTTCCCGCTGACGGATTCCTGCTGGGAAAAAGGTAAAAGCGCCTCCAGGTCTGTGTTCGTGCGGATGATGATGTTGATGGGGCGTGGTGTTGGGCGGGCGGAGGTGTTATTTATTCATTCGGAAAAGCATCATTGAGGCTCAAGACTCGTTCACAGGAGGGCTCTGCATTGTGGTGTTTTGGCCAATTCCTTTCGGATTTTTGTTTATAAAGACATGTAGCCTTGACAGACTTTTGGGGCAAGTGCTGTCAGCGAGCACGTATAAAGGCCGGCACAGCGCACAATGGGGTGGGTGGCCAACACCACGCCCGGCCGCCTTTGTTTCCCCAGTGGCGATGTTTACACACCACACCTGGTACTCATTTGAGGCTGAGTTGACTTGTCCTGGGGAGGCCCCGGAACGGTTCAGATAATCGTCACTGGTGTTGGCCGTGAGCCGGAGTCGAACTCGGGTAGCCGGGTTTGTAGTGCAGCCCGCTAACCGCGATGCTATCGCTCCCCACATACGTATATACACACACACACATCTGTTATCGTCAAGCTGTACGCTTATATTGTGTGTCCCAATCTTGATTTGAATCTTGATTGTAAGCTTTCGTGACTGCAGGAATCCATACTCTTTGGTTCTTTCGGTAAATTTACGTAGGTAGAAAAATAAAATGTGTGTGTCCCAGTCTGGTGCATGCCATTCGATTCTGAAACTTTGGCCAATGATAAAAAAAAACACAACAACTTTAAATTTGACTTGGGGCGCACGCGGTAAGTGCACTGGACCCTGCGTGACGTCACTGAGGCCCCTGTGACGGAGTCCCAGAACCCCCCTCGGTGTGCCACAGCCTCAGACACTCAGCCTTGGTGGACAGCTACGAGATAAGAGATGTTTGCTAATTGCAATGTGCCCTCGCGTTATCTGGTTACCCCATGCGTCTGGATATCCCACGGCTACTATTGCCGTTGTCTCCAGGTTATAATACGCACTAAATTTTTTTTAAGTTGGTTGTGCGTCTTGTAATTCGGTAAAAAAAAATGTAAGCATCCCATCAGCACAGCGACCTTCTGCGAGTGTATCTCATCGGCTGCATTCGTTCAAATAGAAGCACGCAAAAAAAACGTTTGACCAGTTTCGACATTCGATGTCTCATCAGCAGTCAGGCTGTTTGCTTGAATCAATGATGGGAAAACCGGCAGATGTTTAAAGGGAAGGACCCTCTCTTTAAGTAAGGGTTATCATCTGGTAGGCGTGTCTGAAAATTACTGTAATTATTGAAATTGTTGTAATAATAAAATGCTTCATATTTACAATAAAATATTAAATATTACATATCTCATTATAAATCATATTTTTTATATTTCTGGATAGTTTGCTAAAAATATAATTGCTAGAGTCACTCGCACCCACAACACAATATCCACAACACGACATACACAACACAACACCCACAACCTAACATACACAACATAACAAAGATGAACAAAGATCCCCCGTATAGCCTTAACAGACTGTAGGGGCAAGTGCTGTTAGCGAGCACCTACGCAAGACGACACGACATTCACAACACCCACAACACAGCGTAAACAACACAACATACACAACACAACATTTACAACAGAACACACACAACACCCACCACACAACACCCACAACATAAATAACACAGGATACACAACATACACGACACGACATTGACTTAAGGGCCACGCCTCACTGATGAGTCGCAATGCAATCAAAGCCCTAACGCCAAGGCACGCCATAGAATTGGTTGAATGATTCACAGGTTACTGATGAGGGCAGTGACATTGAAACCGCTCAGAGGTGACATCGTTAAGGGCAGTGGGAAACGTGAAGAAGTAAAAATATTCTTAGATTTTAACGACAATGATAGTGATGATTCTACTACAGCTGATGGTGATAGTGTTGATTATGATGCTGCTAATGATGATTATTATGAGTGGTTGTGATAGTCATTATAATGATAATGGTGGTTGTGATAGTGGTTATTATGATGATGATGATGGTTTTGATAGTTAAATTTCGATTTAAAGCTTTCGTGACTGCAGGGATTCATCTTCTTGGTTCTTTCGGTAAAGTCACGTAGAAAGAATTTAATAAAATAATAAAAATAAAACATAATAAAATAATTCTCACGACGTTTCGGCCACAACGCAAGTAGCCGTCTTCAGGTGAAGAACAGGTCTGTCATTCAGATTATGTCTCCTTATTTAATTATGTTTTATTTTTATTGTTTTATTAAATTATTTCTACGTGACTTTACCGAAAGAACCAAGAAGGTTTTGATAGTGGTAATGACAATGGTGATGATGGTGGTGATTATATTTTTACAGTAATTATGATGATGATGCCAACAATGATGATGGTGGTAGATCTTTTAATAGTACTAAGGATGGCAGTTGTAATAATGATGATGCAGGTGGTGATTGTGATAGTGGTGATGATGGTGATTATCGTGTTATGGTGGTAATAAGAATGATGATGATTATGACCTCTCCCCAGAATCCTGAATAAACGACATATCCAGCAGAAAAAAAAAACATACTTTTAAATCTTCTGGCATCTTCTGCATAAGACATAAGGACACAGACACACTCAAGGAGACAACCGATCTCGGTGGAAGACACCTCGCGGAGGAGAAGATATAGGAAGAGGAGGAAGCAATTCGAGTCGCACGTGGCACACACTGCCTCTGAGACGACGTCACAATGGATAAGGACAAGCGTGACATCGGATCTCATGCCGCCAAGAACATGCAGGAGCTGTTCGTCAACTTCGCGCTCATCCTCATCTGCCTGCTGCTCATGTACATCATCGTGAAGCTCATGTAGCCAGCCGCCTGCCTCTCTCTCTCTCTCTCTGTCTCTCTTCTCGTTGTCTTGTTGGCCACGTGGTTGTCGTCGTCGTCACAGCTGTCATTGTGACGTTTAACTTTCATGTTCGGAAGCCACGTGCTTCTCTGAGGTTAAACACACGGCAGCAACAGCAGCAGCAGCAGATTTGAGACTGTCTGCTGAAAAGTATTTACACTTTGGTGAACACGTGACTGTGGCTGCGTGGATAAGGTTGCTGATGAGCCGTTACATCTGGAGTCCTGGTCTGAGTGGCTCTGTCGCGCTCTCTCTGTTTCCTTCCTAGGGGGTTCATAATGGCCACGTTAAGATTACTAAGCCAGCACTGCCGGAAGCTCTAAGCTCAAGCCCTGCATCTGGTGTCTTTATGAAGAGATTCATAATGGCTGTGCCAGGGTAATGAACCCAGTATCACTCACCTGATGGGTGCAAGCCATTGGTCTGGCTGTCTCGCAAGATGCTCGAAATGTATGTGTGTTATGGGTTTAGTGTTAAGCTGACATCTATTGAGGTCCTGTGTTGAAGCCATAGGTCTGGATCTCCCTCTCCATAGGTTCATAACAGCTCTGTCAGAGCACGTCTGGGATCCGTGGATCACGTGTCCTGAACTTGTTTCATAATGGCCGTGTCAACATCACCAGGCCACCATCTCTCAAGTGAAGTCCAGGGTCTGGGGCTATTAATGGCCGTGTTCGATGCACTAAGCCAGTACCACAACTATCCTCGGTTTGAATCCGGATTCAGTCACCTCGAATTAAATTGATTAACTACGCAGCCAATTAGCCTCCTTCCCAACATAAACACCAATAGTATTTTGTTACAAGCCCCATTGGCCACACAGCTTCATGGGAGTGATTTGTGGGTTTTTTCCAGCAAGATAGGTTTAACACAAAGCAAAATCTGGACAGTTTTTGACATTCAATTTCTCATCAGCAATCAGCAGAGTCAGGCTCGTCTGAATCAATGCTGGCGAACTGTCAGATGTTCGAGGGAAGGAGCTTCTATTTTAGATATGGGTCCTAGTTCCACACCAACATTGTATAACACGCAGTAATAACCGTTTCAGTTTTAAATAATGCGAATTTAATCTCAACTTTGTACAATAATAACAGGCAACAAAAATCACAAGAAGCGCTTCATTCTATTTATGAAACATTTTAGTAAGTAAATGAAACCCCTCGTGAAATGACAACAATTCATAAACCGGCCAAGAAGCGGTATTAAAGCTGAAGGTATAAACGAAAACAAAAGTTACCACAACAAAGGAATAGAAAATTGTGGTGTGGTACAAAGGGCTCGCGCTTAGTATCCTGAACGTCAGCCACAGAGATTCGTGCACTGCGGTGACATCCCAGAGCACACGAGGCATCATCGTGAGCGTGCATCACATCACTTGTGACGGCTCAGGGCATTGTATTCAGTCATGCGATAAGGGGCCGTCCATGAATGACGTCACGCACCTGGGGTGGGGGGGGAGTCAGACATTTGTGACGATGTGTGACGAGGGGGATGGGGGGTTTGAGAAATGTGACGTCACATCAAAATGCGCAACTTTAAATAAATATAGACAACACGTTCTACTTAATTAAATATACTTTTTGATAAATGTTTTCTCCTACAACATCAGAGTGCAGCGACACATTAAATACGCACTACAATGACAATAGTTTAAAGCGATTTCAAGCATGTTTAATTATATTTGAGGGTGGGGGGGTCAAAAATCGTCCAAAATCGCGTGACGTCATTTATGGACGGCCCCTAAGCCATTCGCGGGCGACGTCAAAATCACAAACATCCATAGCAATACCCCTGGTGTGCTGGACGAGCAGCACATTGGCATGCTCTGTTGGCGTGTCAAACCTTACTCATGTGTTCTAGATTTGAAGCTTTCGTGACTGCAAGGATTCATATTCTTGGGTTTTTCGGCAAAGTCACGTAAGTAAAAAAGTAAAATAAAATAAAAATCACGACGTTTCGGAGGCAAACGTCGTGATTTTTATTTTATTTTACTTTTATAAATTTTAAGTAAATTTTTTTACCTACGTGACTTTACCGAAAAAACCTAAGAATACTTACTCATTTGCTGTGTCGGGTGGTGGCGGGTTTAACGACACATTTATTTTGACGCGATCTAGCCCAAATAAAACCGATATTATGGAGCAATACTCCTGCAGACATGGTTATGGCTCAACAAGTTTCACACGAAGTAGGTTTTCGCGACCGATATCGTCAATAATAGAGGGTTTCTTGGGTTCGATCGCATGGATATAATTGCATCTTTAAACCCGCCACCACCCCCGACACAGCCAATTAGTAAGGTTTGTCACGTGAACGAAAGCACGTCAATTCGTTACGAGTACAGCACACCGGCTGTGATGGAGAGTAAACCCACAACATTTACAATTCGGGGACGACGTTTCGCCAGTAATGACAATCAGCATCATCACTCCGCTGCCTCCACCCAGCCAGGCGAGAGAATATCCCGTGATGGTTACTCGTCAAAGGGAACCGCTTCCAAAACACCCAACAAGTCAAAGTGATTTCCTGCTCGCAAAATGAGCCACACGGAGGCCATTCATTGGTGGTCATCTGCTTACAGCCCTGAGCCAGTTGGTGGAAATTACCCATTCCTATGGCGGGGATGAGTATGTACATTGAACTTCTTTCGCACCATATGTAGCCAACCGTGCTAATCGTAGGTGCGGAGTCTCTCCATAGAACAACCACTGTTGATTCCCCCACAAAGCAGTATCTATTTTACCGACCCCCAGAGGGATGATGGGCTGAGTTGAACCCCGCACCAGCCAGTATTTGAAGCGGCAAGCTTCCGCTCGCACATTTCCAAGAAAAAAACTGTCCTTGATAATAACTCATGTCACTGCCAAACACGTGACCCGGTTTAGTTTTTATATGAGTGCCCTAATGCCTGTTGTGTGGGATTTCTGGCCAGGTATGTGGCTAAAAGCGAGACTGATTACAGTTGCACTCGATTGTCCGTGGAAAAACAATGTCCAGGCGGTGGAATAACCGTGTTTACGCGAAAAGAAAACGAAATAAAAGTATTTCGTGGGCACCAATCGTTGTATTCTACTCTCGTGGAATCCGTCTGTCTGTATTTGTCAACCTTCCCACCCGGGCGAGTGTGGTGACGTCACCGCGCACACCTGCGTGATGACGTCACGTTGACGTCACAGCTCCCCTACCTATACACACGCACCTTGCGCGAGAAACGCTATCATATGTTGTAAAAAGTTTTGCTCCCTGGCTGGCTGCCTGGAGAAAGGGAGCATCAGGCTGCAAATTTTATGCAGCTATTCAGTGCTCATTTGACCTCAAACAGGGCGGCAGGTAAACCGATAATTGTAAGAAGCAATAAAAAAAACACAATCAGACGACGCATTCCACATTTTCAACCTCATTCTGCATAGTCACAGAGCATCTTCTTATCGCAAATCGCAGACAACACTGGTCAACACACTTTTTCTGGCATAAGGTATTCCAACGGTTTTAAGGTAATTTTGGGGTGCTGATTCCAAATCTGGCATCAGTTTTTGTCCATCACATCAGGTTTTTGAGATATCAAATATTGCATTTTCAATAAAAACTGCAGAAGAAAAATATTTAATAAATGTGGATATCTACATAAAATTATATTATAAACACACTATCCAAAAAATACAGCACCATATTTTAACACTAAAGCAGTCACTGTCTCGCAACAACTTGCAATCATAAGTGACAGAGTTAATTTCGGGTAAAATCAATTTAAATGGGGTATGCCGATAGCATAAAAATGATGTGATAGAGCAAATCTGAGATCAGATTTGGAATAAGCACCCAGAAATTAGTCTAAAGCAGCTGCAAAAGTCCAGGCCAGAATTTGTTTTTGTTTTGACCAGTGTAATGGTAGTGAGAATGCATTTGCTGTTTGCGCTGTTCGCACAGCATGGAGTCTGTCGTGCACGTGCAGTGGCTGTGTGTCTCGTCCACCACACGAGTCGTCCTCCTAGGCGACCTTTATTGTTCCGTTCAACACCAACAGGAACACTTGTAGGGCACAAACACTGCTGTTGACTTCAGCCTCCCCCCCCCGCCCCGGAGCTCCGAGCCCTTGTCTCACACCTCTCTCCCTATAAACAATCTCTCTCCTCTCATCTCATTTACCAGCCAATGTGTACAATGAAGTCTTCATATATTGCTGATACGAAAAAATAACGCTTTTGGGAACGCATCCCCATACGTACAATGGTGCAATGACCCCTTTTAGTGCTGATTCCATTAGCGCTCTTTTCTCCAGGAACACATCTTAAGCGCTAAGCGAGGTGTGCCTGTATCTTGTTGGTGGTTTTCTCCCCAGTGCCCTCCTTTCCCCGCTTTCCCACCTTCCATTGCCAGCGCTCCCGTTTAATCATTCCTCTGGGTATAGACCATTGACCCTTGCGTGACCCCCACACTCAAGCCTGACCGTGTGCCCACATGAACTGTAAGCTAAACACACAAAGTTCCTGCCTTGAGTCTGCTGCCAATCGGCTGCAGGTGGCGAGATGATAACTACCTCGCCTGGTATGCAGGAGGTTGTGGCTTTGATCCCGACCCTGACGCCTGTTGTATATTTAGAGTTTGCGTATCTCTGTCCCCGTGGTAACGAGTTTTTCCCCTTCCACATTTAGAATCAACGTGCGTTTAGAGTATTTGGCTGCTATACATTTCTACGTGATTAGCCACTTCGTTGAGCTATCATTTGTGGCCAACTTGCTTCTGAAAATGAGCTCGACAACTCAGTGGGGCCTTACTTGTTAAAACAAAAAGTTTAGTTAAGATCTGGCTGATTTAACAGCGTGCTTCAGCCGCACCGAACCTCACATAAATAATATTCAGGGCCTACCTTGGCTCCTCCCACTCTCAACCAGTATATATACAAATACTGTTTCTTGGAATTTCTCTCACTTGATACAGCTATCGTGCTGTGACGGTTCCACCTGAAGACGGAAGCTTGTGTTGCCTCCGAAACGTCGTGATTTTTATTTTATTTTTATTCTACTTTTATTAATTTTAATTTTTTACCTACGTGACTTCATCGAAAAAACCTAAGAATGTGAATCCTTGCAGTCACGAAAGCTTCAAATCTAGAATGATTGAACAGACTCTGGTGGTGGTGACGCTTGTGTTTCACAGCAACGAGGGGCCGAGTTTGATGCCCGAATCAGGCACCTCTCTCCGTGTGGAGTTTGTATGTTCTCCTCCTGTTCTACATGGAGTTATTTCGGATTTATTAGTGTCCTCCCATAGATAATTATTACTCAATTGGTCTCGCGCAATTGGAAAAAGCCCCCAGGATCCTCCTCAAAAATATATTTGAGGTTCACATGTGTGAACAGGTAAAGTAATACAGGTAGGAACAATGTTCCACACTGCCCACCAGGGATTAATTGTCTGTCTGTCTGTCGTGCATAAATAAATATATAATACACACAGCTCTTTGATTGGTAGAACCCTTACAAACAGCGTTTTGATTGGTGGAGACCTACTTCCGGGTACGGAGAGGGGAGGTGCCTAAGGTAGGAGGGTTAGGGGAGGGGCCTAAGGAAGGGGGGAGTCATGAAAGGGGCCTGAGGGAAGGGGGGTTCAGAGGAGGGGCCTAAGGGAGGGGGGGTCAGGTGGAGGGGCCTAAGGATATGGGGGGTTGGTCAGGGGAGGGGCCTAAGGAAGGGGGGTAATGGGAGGGGCCTAAGCAAGGGGAGGGGGCTGGGTGGGTTACCCCGTGGTGCCCTTATAAAACTCAACGTTTAACCTACATACTACACTATACACGACACGATACACTACACTTATACAGGTAGTAACAGCTTCCACACTGCCCACCAGGTATGAGTTGTCTGGCTGTTGTGCACGAATGCGCTATCCAACCATGTTCCTACCTGCCCACTCCGAAGGAACGTGTTAATTAGAAATAATATTAACGCGACAGATCTCAGCTACCAGCAGTGAGTTTCATGTATATGGGCCGTACACTGCAAACGTGGGTGGGTGGGTAAGTGGGTGGATGAGTGGATAGGTGGGTGAGTGAATAGGTTATTGAGTGGGTGAGTGGATGGGTGCATGAGTGAGTGAATCAGTAACTGGTAGGTGAGTGAATGGGTGGGTGGGCGAGTTCGTGGATGAGTGGGTGAGTGAGTCTCCCCTAGGTTGACGCAGCCTCAAACCTGGTGCGGTGTGTAAACATCGCCACTGAGGAGACAAAGGCGGCCGGGCGTGGTGCTCGCCACCCACTCGCTCGCGTGGCGTGCCGGCCATCGTAGGTGCGACTCGCTAACAGCACTTGCCCCAACATGCTTCAAATCGCTTTAAACTATTATCATTGTAGTGCGTATTTAATGTGGCGCTGCACTCTGATGTGTGTAGGAGAAAACATTTCTTTTAAAAAGTCGATTTAATTAAGTAGAACGTGTTGTCTATATTTATCTAACGTTGCGCATTTTTACGTGGCGTCACGTTTCTCAAACCCTCCCCCCCCCATCGTCACACATCGTCACAAATTTCTGACCCCACCCTAGGTGCGTCACGTCATTTTTGGACGGCCCCTAAGGCTACACGGGGGATCTTTGTCTTTGCGGGTGAGAGTGAGTGAGTGGGTGAGTAGATGGACCGGACACAACACACCACTGCGTGGGACAGTCGAGTGACCGTGCGCTGTTTCGCGTTATCAGTGTGTTTCATATATCTGGGCCCCCCGTCCTCCCGTTACTCCTGTACAATCGAGGGTTGACTTTCGAGTACCAGTTTTGGTTAGACATACAAAAAAATCAGCTGGGCACTTTTGCTAATTTGGCCAGTGATGTCACTGGCCAAACAACATTAAATTTCTTTAGAACTGTATTGTGTGTTCAGCTACAAAATGGGACCTTTTTTTTGCCAGTATCAAAGTATGAAAAAATAAGGTTTCTATTTGGTTTTAAAGCTTTCGTGACTGCAGGGATTCATCTTCTTGGTTCTTTAGGTAAAGTCACGTAGAAGGGAAGTAATAAAATAATACAAATAAAACATAATAAAATCATTCTCACGACGTTTCATTCAGACGCTGTCTCCCCGACAGACCTGGTCTTCACCTGAGGACGGCTGCTTGCGTTGTGGCCGAAACGTCGTGAGAATTATTTTATTATGTTTTATTTTTATTATTTTATTATTTCCCTTCTACGTGACTTTCCCGAAAGAACCAATAAGATTTCTATTTGGTGTTTGAACATCTTAGCACCTGCTTTTTTGCCAGAAAGGGTACAACATATTTTTATTAGCACGGTTGGTTACGGACGGTGTGAAAGAAGTTCATCTGTGAAAACAAGTGGACATGTGTGAAAAAGAAATGCCATAGCTCATCGGATTCCTCGAGTGTAAATAAATATTATGACATACATGCACATGGAGCAGGAATCGCAGGCTGGGAGAGGACTCCTTCTCGCTCGGTTGCACTTCAGAGTTCGTGTCCGCGTGGTGAACGATTTGGCAGCATCGGTGCTTTGGCACAACGTGAAAGGTGGCCCAAGTCTCCAGATTTCTGGTGAAGAGAAACATGGTAAAATTTGTACATTGTTGTTTGGAGCGTTCAACACGCCGTACATACATGCACCTACTTAGGGCCGCCCCAAGGCCCTGCTTTATCTTGTCCCTTATGAATGAGGAGCTGACGTGACATCGTTCTGCCAGGAGCCTCTGGATACCTCTGGGCGGCCCTGGCTCCTAATTTTGGAGGGAAGAGCATTCCAGACGGCCGCAGAAGCGCATCTGAAAGCGTCACGCGATGCAGTGATCACCGTCTCTGTTCGATGGTGTTGAACCAAAGATGCCGGGATGATGCACGCTCACAAGGCCGTGCGGCTGATGGGATGGGTAAAACATACTTTCGATTTTATTTTTTTACGTGGAGGGACAGATAAGGTGATGTGGATCGTTTGTTCGTTCAGCAGGGAGAGACGACGACGATGATGATGAAGGATCGTGGGTGAAGGGAGACCATGTCACGGGTTGTGACTCTGTAATGATGACGGAAACTTACCACCACCTAGTGGCGACTGATTTCTCTGCTCAGTGAAATAACATCACGGCCAACTCCAACTGGGATCATCGTTGTGCTTGTATTAGCCGTGCCAGGTAAAGCCCACAGAACTACAGTGATACCTCGGTTTACGTTGGGGATGCGTTCCTAAAATGTGCGACAACGAATATCGAAACGACGTTCAATCAAAGCTTGATAAAGGTTTTTGGACGAGATCGCGTGTCTCGTACAGAGCCACTGACAACAAGGAGTTCAACACATCCATCAATGACACTGTGGCGTGGAAAGTAAAAACATATATATACAATTATGGACGACGTTTCGGGAAATTGCCCTTCTTCATAGGACAATTGCCCTACTTCATGTGCTATGATGTAAGACCGTTGCTTGACACGTCACCTGTTATATGTTTTTTTTTCCTTTTAAGGCCACACACACATAGTGAGTGTTGTTGTTGACGAACGTGTAGCGATGTTTGTTGTTGTTGACGAACGTACAGAGTTGATTGTTGTTATTGACGAACATGTAGAGCTGTTTGTTGTTGTTTGTACAACACTGTCAACGCAGGAGGAGCAGCAGCAACGCGAGCAGGCAGCTGGTTAACTAATAACAGGGGGCAGTGTTAGTACAGGTTGCACTGAAGCACAGCACACCACCATTGTCACAATCAGAATCTTTATGCAGATTGGAGGAGGAATCCGATGCGCTATTAAGCTCTTTTTCACAGATGTACAGGAAGGGACATCTAAAGGAGGCAGGGCAGGGCCTCCTTTAGATGAAGGCAGGACTTCCTTTAAACTTAAGCTAGTGTCCAAAGCTAATTTAACAAAAATATAACTTATGGACGGTTTGTTTAAATGGTGTTCACATTTAATTTTATTAGGATGGCGGGGCCTCCTTTAAAATTAAACGAGTGTCCAAAGCTAATTTAACAAATAAATAACGTATGCACTGTTTGTTTAAATGTTGTTCACACTTTATTTTATTAGGAGGCAGGGCCTCCTTTAAAATTAAGATAATTTAACTAAAATATAGCGTAGGCACGATTTGTTTAAATGTTGTTCACATTTTATTTTATTTACAATTGACGTTTACGGCATTGATGTTTAAGCCATTCGGTCGTCGTAGTAACAGCTTAGCCTGTGGTGGTGACGAGTCATAGTCGTACAGTTAATTGGCTGGTTTCACTGAAGAAATAAACAAAATTACTCATTATTTTTTACCTGATAAGGTCCACTGAGCTACACAGATCTTTTTCAGAAGCGACCTGGAACACAAATGATAGCTCAACGAAGTGGCTTATCACGTGGGAAATGTAAAGCATCCAAATCCTCTAAACGCGCGATGTCGATTCTAAATGTGGAGGGGAAAAACCGGAGGACCCGAAGAAAAATCCACGCGACCACGGGGAGAGAGACACGCAAATTCCAAATACACAGCAGGCGTCAGGGTCGTGATGGAACCCACGACCACCTGTATACTAAGCGATGTAGTTAACATCTCGCCACTGATGTCTGTGTAGGATGCGTTCGTCTCTCCTGCTTATTGCGTCAATGATATTTCTGCACAACTATGCTAATAATGATGTTGTGTTTTAAAGAGGTCATGCGTTGAGCTAAGACCCACACCAAACAGAGAAAAGGGGGGGGGCTTGCCTACAATAAACATCTGGCAGTTCAGCAGCATTGATTGGCTCAAGCAAGCGAGCGAGCGAGCCTGACTTTGCTGACGAGGCACTGAATGTCCAAACCGGTCGGTCCACAGTTTGCTCGCGTTGATGCAACGCTGCAGAAATGATGCGCACACACACACACAGAGAGAGAGAGGGCCGCATGGCCGACGAGATGTGTAACAAAAAAAAACACATCATCGTTTTAAAATTCTGTCGCGAATTTTAAAACGATGACAAACCGTGGGATTTGTTTGGTTACTTATATTCTTCCACGAGGACGCTCGTGATTAAGAGTTTTAAAATAATGTCGCGGAAATGTTATTTGTATATCATGATAATCATAAAAAAATGTTACGTCGGTTTTCTCAGGGACGCCTCCATCGTGTCTGGCGACTCTTTTCTACGAGGGTCCTGCCAAGTAGTTTGAAGTAAAGGGGGGCGGTGGGGGAGGTCTATGATTGCTGCCGTGTAAGATTCCTAACTGGGCAATGTTGCGCCGTCAATGTTTCAAATTCACGGGGTCTTTCACGTCCGATGTGAAACAGGCGGCACTCTTTGTCGGCTACAGAGACCCCCGCCCAGTGTGAACCAGGTCGGTGCTCACAAAGCAAACTTCCTTGTGCTGTGAAAGACCCAACGCAGAAGATCCCCTGGGGTGTCGTCTTCCACGAAGCTCATTGGTGCACCCCAACCCGCATATCCATTGTACAAACCCATGGCAGCAGATGTGGATACCTGACGATGCACAAATTGAGAAAAAAAAAATTTATATCCAGGAGTGGATGCGACTGTGGTCATCCAAGAACAGACCGTGACAACGCAATGCCCGGGTCTACGCATGCGAAGGCGACATCACAGCGATGATAAACTCCACTGCTCCTGACGCGGTTGTCTGGCTCGAACACCTGAATGTAAAATTGTAGCTGTTGATGAGCGTCTACGTGAGCAGCCGTACGAAAGAATAAAAAATGAGGCCGGGCTGGCTGGATTGGAACCGCGAACTTCTGCAATTAGTTCCAGGTCATCGCCCAATATAAGTTAGTGTAGTCTTTAAAATGACACCAGGCATTTGGTGGCGAAACGTTGCTCTAGTGTGTTCCATTATTTGTGAACACCAACAGTCTTAGACAGAAAATAGCCCCCACCACCGACAGAGTTGACGGCCCTCTGCTAAAACTGAACTATATATATTTTTTTTTACCAGGTAAGGCTCACTGAGCTGTTTAGCTCTTCTTTCAGAAACGACCTGGCCACAAATGATACCTCAATAAAGTGGCGTATCGTGTGGAAATGGATAGCAGACAAATGCTCTATGAAAGCATGTTGGTTCTAAATGTAGAGTGAAACCCCAGAGGACCCGGAGAAAAATCCACGCGAACACGGGGAGAACATGCAAACTCCAAATATACAGCAGGCGTCAAGGTCGGGATCGAACCCAATACCTGCTTGTATACCAGGCGAG
The DNA here is from genome assembly GCA_014621495.2 of Entosphenus tridentatus. Taxonomy (NCBI): domain Eukaryota; kingdom Metazoa; phylum Chordata; class Hyperoartia; order Petromyzontiformes; family Petromyzontidae; genus Entosphenus; species Entosphenus tridentatus. The sequence continues at coordinate 3,552,238 of CM025645.2, forward strand.
GTAGTTAACATCTCGGTACCCTTGATCAGTGGGACACTTTAGCTTTCGGTTGAAATAAGAATCGTCAAGGTACCTTCATATGGCTATATGAGTATAGGGCATCAACATCGAACCCTGACAAACTTTAATATGATGGCAATACCTAAGCTTAGAGCAATACCATTGAAACCTTACAATAACATGCAGCATGGAGTCTGGCTGAGCCTGGGACATTAGCAAAGGACCAAACAATCATAAAGTGTAGTATTCGTATGAATAGGTGTTCCGTAATAATACACAACTGTCATATATAACAGACAGTAGTAGGCCCACGTTCCTTTCCTGGACGCCCTGCCCGATTTGAGTGAGTTTTGTTGGCTGGGCTGTCCAGGCAAGGGTGTAGGGCCGGAGACTGACTCTAGCTGGGCCTTTGTGGATTTCTCCAGGCCATCACAACATGATAGTCAAGTTCACCGCATAGCTTACACAGCCATATGGGGTTAATATTTCCACATCTGCAAACATAGTTTTAAAAGACATAGACACCACTTACACAGTATTAATAATATTAACCGTGCATAATTTGCCTCAGTGAATGCGTCTTAAAGGAACACTGAATTATGTATACGTATCTTTTTTTTATAAATATAATTTAATGAATAATTAATGGGGGGAAAGGTACGCTACTTAAAAGTCTTAGTTGGAGGCAATGAAAGCGTGGTGGGGTTTTTGTGTGTGTAATACCCATTTACACGTCCCGTTTTAATTTTGAAGACGATAATGAGTGAGGAATTTATGAAGAGGATGGGGCGAAACGTGCCCAGTGACAGCGGGTCGTGATACTCCGTACCGTGTGTGTGTCTTTACAGTCGTCACATTTCAAATGTGTGACTTTATAAATTGTAATTATACCGTACACACGGTTGTTTTTTGGGACGTGACGAAGCACCGCACTGCGTCATCACACCAAAGTTCGACTCCGGACTATAGATGTCTGATGGGACGCAGGGTGAGGGGACATTGGGGTGAGTGAGCGATGGGAC
>CM025645.2:3553269-3573671 GCA_014621495.2 Entosphenus tridentatus
CGGTGCTCGGAGCTTGCCGCTGATGCAGCTTTGTTGGCTAGGATTTTGGTCTGGAACCGTGCAGCTTCTGGAAGGTCTTAGAGCAGTGTTCTCCACTGATTGCCAGTGAGAGGGGGGCACTTTCGCCGATAAGACATCATCGGGGTGTTTGACAGCAGCACGATGCTGATGGGTGGGTGGGGGGTGTTCTCACTCTTCGTGTATTGTCGGGGGCCACACTCAAGGCCACCAGGGACCCGCCAGTGGCCCGCGCGACCTCGCAATGAAGAACGCCGACTTCGGCACTGAGGCTGGACACGGGGGTCGGAAGAGGCGAGCTGCCCGAACGCAGATCTCGCCGGCGCTGGTCGGCCACGTGGCTCCTCTGTTATGGGTCGCGACTTCGCGGCAGGAGGAGAGGAAGTTGATGATCTGGGATGGGACTTTGCGTGCGCGGATGTCCTTCACGCAAGGGGCCTGCGGTGAAGGGGGGCAAGAGGGGCGGGTTGCTTTAGCAGGGGCAGGTTCCTGATGGCCAATGGAAACCACTTGGGTGGAGAAGCAGGAGAGAGATGGATCGGCGTGTAAAGGAAAGGGGATTCGAGGCTGAAGTGATGTCTGTGTTGGTGTATGGATCGGAGAGCTGGACCTTCACGAACTGAGCAGCTCGACAGAGAAGTGGTTGGCATTCGAGCCCAGGTGCCTGCGAAGGATTCTAGGAATGTTAGTGGCAATGCAGAAATCTGGAAGATAACGTGGCAGGTTCAGAGTTGCATGATGTAAATAGGCGAGCCATGTACTGGGTTGGACTGTGTGCAGGATGGGTGAGGGCCAATTGCCGAGGTAGGCGTTGGAGTGGTCTTCAAGGGTCCAGCGACACAAGGGGAAGACCTAAGAGCAGATGGTGTACGTGTGTATGTTGAACTTCTTGCGCACCGTACATAGCCAACCGTGCTAATCGAAGGAGGTGCGGGGGAAAGACAACAACCTAAACACGTAAAGCAGTTCTAAGTAGTTTTCAATGCAGATGATGTAAAAGTGCACAGTTCCAGTGGCTTCCTAGTATCGGAAGGAAGAGCGTTCCAGACGGCCGCAGAAGCGCATCTGGTGGGACACTGGTCAGGTAGATCTTGGAGGTCACGTGTCGACTATGCAGCAGTTACGTGATCTGCCAGAGGGAAGATGGTGATATCAGCTGATTTGACCATGATGGCATCTTCATCTTGTACACTACAGAACAACGAGCGTTCACTTATCTTTTTCAAGATTCAACGACTTACTGTATGTATGGATAAGTTGCCAATTGCTAACGAACCTTTTATGGACATCCCCTAAGATCAACTTGACCTAAATTGAGTATCACCAAGTGTAGTAGTAGTGGTGGTTTGTATGGGTCACGAACAGCAGCACTGCAAGAAAGACAAAAGTGGCTGGGTATATGCGTGACGCTGGTTCCCACCATGACCCAGTAACAGCCGTGCCGCGCCGGTCTAAATAGGTGCTCGCAAACAGCAATTCTCCCAGACAATCAGTTCCTGCTAAACGGAGGTTGTTTGCTCAGAGCTCCGACTAAACACAAGAAATGCTGTCGCCGTCAGAGAAACTTAAAAAAAAAAGAAATCCCACCTCATAACCCTCTAACCCTTCGCCACGCCTGAACAGTTTTGCCAATTATTGGAAAGGAAATGGGGGCTGCTGTTCGTGATAGTGATTATACATGCCCGAGTAGCGCACCAAAAAAATGCTCCAAAGTGTTTGCTCAAACAAGGCATTTCATTTTGTTACACAAACAAGCGACCGGGAACGGAGCGCCTACCGCCCGGGCCTGTAAACACGTTCGCCCTTTTTTTTTGGAGGGGGGGGTGGTTCTTCATAAATTTAAATGCGACTCGTGTTTGAAGTTGAGCTAAATTCGTTTTCTTTTTCGTTCTGCTCTATGGTGGTGAGGATTTTTTCCCCTCTCCCCGCTTTTATTTTTTTGTTTGTTTTGAATCGAAAGGTGCGCTCAAAGCCAGCGGTGAGTACAGTGCATGGAAATATTTGGGTAATGTTTATTCTTACTTTTTGGTTCTTTCGGTAAAATCACGTAGGTGAAAAAATAATTTAAAAAATAGAAATAATCAAATTAAATCACGACGTTTCGGAAGTAACACATCAGGTGTTTTTTTTTCTGTGGTCCCACATGATGACGGAAGCTTGTGTTGCTTCTGAAACGTCGTTATTTAATTTGCTTATTTCTATTGTTATTCTTATTTTTTTCACCTACGTGACTTTACCGAAAAAAACAAAGAGTATGGATCCTTGCAGTCACGAAAACTTAAAATCTAGAATGTTTATTCTTGTAGTGATAGTAGTGATGGTTACTAATCACAGCACTGGAGCGGTGGCGCAGCGGTGAGCACACTGCGCTGTCAATGTGGCCACCTGAGTTCGATTCATGGCCACGGCTACGAACATCAGTGACAAGTGATATCTTGAATCGCCCCTGCTCCCCATCTCACCCCCAACCTCTCACTTAACCGACCACGCGGCGCTAACCATAGTGGTGAAGTATGCTCAAACAATCCCGACAGGCATGATGGCATGGGGAAAGCCTTCATTCAGCAGCGGATTGCCAAAGACCTGTCAATGATTAATGCTATGGCACGGTGCTCTTATAAATGTCCACGCAGCTCGTGTTTTATTAAGCTGGCCTGTGACAGCTTCAGAGCTGCGTGGACCGGCTCACAATACATATTTGTTTTGTTATTTATATATTATCCATGATTATTTATTTAAATTGACACGCGTATTTTTTTCTCAATTTTTGCTATCTATGTCGCTAACCTTCTGACCCTACTGGACATCTGTTTAAAAAAGATCTTCATAGCTCATCAGATTTAACTCCCTCCAGTCTAAATAGAGATTCTGATTTAGGGACTATTGGCGTTATTTTGCGTTGTGGTCTGGTTCCCTTATGCATCACGAGGCTAAACCAAAGACGAAACTAAGCAATGTATTCTTATTTTACCAGGTAAGGCCCACTGAGCCCACTGTCATAAGCAGAATATTTAGACTGGTGGAATCCGATGTCCAAGTAGGGGCATCTAAAGGTGACAGGGCCTCCTTTAAAATTAAGCGCGTGTCCAAAGCAAATTTGACAAAAATATCACTTATTAATGGTTTGTTTCAATGTTGTTCACATTTTATTTTACTTACAATTTACGTTTAAGGCGTTGCTGTTTAAGCCGTTCCGTAGTGGTAGTAACTGCTTTGCTTGTGATCATGAAGTGCCATTGACGTACAGTTAGTTGACTGAATTTACTTAAGAAAAAACTAGACTACTAAACTTATTTTTACTTCTTCATGAGGGACCTGACCATCACAAATAATAGCTCAACGAAGTGGCTTATCATCAGGTTGAAATGCATAGCAGCCAAATATTCTAAACGCGTGATGCTGATGCTAAAAGTGGAGTGAAAAGCCGGAGGACCCGGAGAAAATTCCACGCGACCACGGAGAGAGAGAGAGACACCGCAAACTACAAATATTCAACAGGGTCGGGATTGAACCCACGACCTCCCGTAAACCGGGCGAGGTAGTTAACATCTCCTAGATGGGATGCGATTGGCATGGTCACGTGATGGCGACGCTTTGTTCGCGAGTGCTCCTCTGGGTGGTGTTCGTATCTCTGCAGCACAAGGACACACGGCACTACCACTACCACCCCGCTGGTCAATGCCCCAGGAGACGGAATTGAGCAGACGAGTGTTTGACTCCTCTAAGCGCCCCCCCCCCCCGCCGGCCCAAATTGCCACAGCTATTTTATACATTAAATGTAATTATTTAAAAAAAATAACTTAACATCAAATTTAACTGTAAATATCTTGAGTATCGCTATCCAGTAATTCAACAATCAAATTGACATTCATTAAAATCTAATTAGAAGTGAACGATAATATGAGTACAGGCGTGTTTCACTTAACGAACATTATTTCTACTCGCCTTCGCTATAGCGAGACATTTTTATTTAGACCCATTTGTTCGCAAAATGAGCAAATGTTTGCTTAGCGAGCGGAAACTGATCGATAATTTTGCGTCACGTGGCGGCAGGGAGCGCACGGTGGCCCGCAGCTGTTTGTTTACCAACTCTCCTGTGCTGTGCCCACGTGATCCGTCGTGTGGGGGAGGGGGATTAGTGGTAGCAATGTAATGGGTAGATGGGGGGAGGGGAGGGTGGGGGATGTGTGGGGAGAGGTGGGGGAATGGAAGGGGTGGGGTGGTTTGTGGGGAGGGATGGGGAGACGCGGGGTGGGGGTGGGGGAGGAGTGGGGGCGCTAATTAATTGCAGACGCTAAGGACAGGAAGTCGCGTTTCGTCTCGCATCGCGGCTATGGACCCAGCAACCCTGGTTCGATTCCGAGGCACGGCGAACATCATTGGCGAGTGATATTTGAACCAGCGGTCTTTCATTGCTGCTTCCTCATCCTACGGATGTATACCCTTCAAGCAACAAATGCCAGGCACCTGCAAACACTGTGGCTCTTCATGTGTGAAAAGTGTTACATTTTATGTTTTCTTACTTTATTCTTTTATAATAATAATTTGTATTTCTCGCGTAAAAAGAACGTTGTTCAAGAGTGGGACATTCTGGGGCTGAAACGTATGTCAGCGTTTAGCATGGGAAGAGTCAATGGTAAAGCGATGATCATTGTTTAACGGGATTTCCACTTACCGAGCAAATTTTCGCGAACCCCATCCAGCTCATCTTCTTGGTTCTTTCGGTAAAGTCACGTAGAAGGGAAATAATAAAATAATAAAAATAAAACAATATAAAATAATTTATCTTTTACGTGACTTTACCGAAAGAACCAAGAAGATGAATCCCTGCAGTCACGAAAGCTTTAAATCGAAACCCATCCAGCTCGTTAGGCCGAGAGGCGCCTTATACGATACAAGTCCAGAGTTCGCGCGGGGACACGGCCAGGATTGAGTGTGAGGGTCACGCAAGGGTCAAAGGGATGACACCCAGAGAAATTATTAAACAGGGGCGCTGGCAAAGGAAGGTGGGGGAGGAGAAAGGCCGAGACGCGCCTCGTACAAGTGTAGAGGCTTGGCGCGGGGTGGGGGGCGGCCCAACAAGATACAGATTTACGGGAAAAGAGATGAGAGACGGTTGGTTTATCGAGAGGTGTGAAGAAAGGAGCTCCCGTGGAAGAAAATTCTGAAGTCAACAACAGTGTTCGTGTCCTACAGGTGCTCGGGTTGAATCATATACATTTACACGTGATAAGATGCTTTACTGAGCTATCATTTTGATTTAAAGCGTTCGTGACTGCAGGGATTCATATTCTTGGTTCGTTCGGTAAAGTCACGTAGAAGGGAAATAATAAAATAATAAAATATTAAACACAGCTGTGGATTTCACACCTGATGATGACTTCTTGTGTTGCAGTCGAAACGTCGTGAGAATTTTTGTTTTGTTTTATATTTTTATTATTTTATTATTTCTCTTCTACGTGACTTTACCGAAATAACCAAGAATATGAGCTATCATTTGTGATAGCCAAGTCGCTTCTGAAAAAGAGCCAAATAGCTCAGTGGACCTTACCTGGTAAAAATGTAAATAGTCGATTCAGAATAATATTTTTTTATTTATACTGGAGGAATCCGATGAGCTATGAAGCTCGTTTTCACAGATGTCCAGTAGTTTTCGCGGATGTCCAGTAGAATGGAGCAGTAAAGTTCCCTGAACAGCACGCCTGGTGCGGACTTTCACAGCGATGCTATCATGCACCACTGCCAATGTGCTCGAGGCAAACTGTTGTGTTCACCGTGAGACGTAGACATCTCTCCACGTGGAACCCTCGCGGAATGTAGTGCGACACGAACCCCCAACGTTATCGACTCTGGCCTCATCGAGATGATATCCTGAAGTCCCCTTCCCGTTGTCTGTCATTAACATTAGTCCGGATGTGGGGGGGGGCGTCACCTTCTCACACGCCCCGCTGCCGAGGTATTCGTCGCACGGGACAACGGGCACGGATGTTTCGTCATTTTCTAGAAGCTGCCAATGAGACAAATTAAATAACAAAGGCAAATGTATCGCGATTGGAATGTTGTTCAGTCAATGGTGACCCATCAACTCTCGCCACACTTGAGAGGGCGGTTTAATCGCGGGGGTGGGGAGGGGGATGCAAGCCGGTTTTTGCAAACACCGTTTTTGTTTTTTTCCCAACAGTGCCAGCTCAAGTTGGCTCGGTTCCTCGGGCACAGCCGTAATGGGAAGCCACGGTGGCCGATATGTGAACTCCCCTCACCTGCTATGCAGCAGAAGATTCGTGGGTTCGATCCCGATCGCCACCCTGACGATGCCTGTTGTATACTTGGAGTTTGCATGTTGTATGTTCGCCCACCGTGGATTCTTCCGCTCCGGTTTTTACGTCCACATTTAGAATCAACGTCACGCGTTCACAGTATTTGGCTGCTTTACATGTCCACGTGATGATGAGCCACTTCGTTGGGCTATCATTTGTGGCCAGGTCGCTTCTGAACAAGAGCTGCAGAACTCAGTGAGCCTTACCTGGAAAAATAAAAAGAATGAAACAATAAGAATAGGTTTTACCCTTTCTGGCAATAAAACACCAAATAGAAACAATTTTCAAGGCATAAAGTCTGCATTAACCACACGTGCTTGTGGCACAACATTCAAACATGCTCTTAGTTCTTTCGGTAAAGTCACGTAGGTAAAAAAATGAAATTAAAATTAATAAAAAATAAAATAATAAAAATCACGACGTTTCGGAGGCAACACAAGTCTCCGTCATCAGGTGGGACCGTCACAGCCAGATTTGCTGCATCAAGTGAGGCAGGGATTCAAGATGCAAGCTCTTAACATGCCCTGGCAATATATGCATTTCGATTTAAAGCTTTCGTGACTGCAGGGATTCATATTCTTCGTTCTTTCGGTGAAGTCACGTAGAAGGGAAAAACAATACAATAATAATGATGATTGCTTGTGTTGCAATCGAAACGTCGTGAGAATTTTATTGTTTTATTTTTATTATCTTATTATTGTTTTATTTTTATTATTTTAGAATTGTTTTATTTTTATTATTTTATTATTGTTTTATTTTTATTATTATTATATTGTGTTTTTCCCTTCTACGTGACTTTACCGAAAGAACCAAGAATATAATATATGCATTGTCTTTGAATCTGATTGGCCTACACCAGAGTTAGCCAATTCTTCTCACCTCTTCTTCTTCTTGTTTCATCATTTTTAACTTGGGATAAAAGGTCCCCTTATATACATAACTGCTCAAACCGAGCTACAAACGCTCTGATACGTGCACTGTCTGTGTACTGTTCGCCTTTTGGCGTTCTGTGGTCGAACGCTGCTGGTGAGACTAGGCCATAAAGAAGGCTGTCTAGTGTAGGCCAATCATTTTCAAAGACGACGCATAAATTGCCAGAAAAGTTTCAACATTCGTATTGCTTCATCGTTTTGATACTGGCAAAAAGGGGCCCCAAGATTGAAAACGTTTGTTCATGTGCCATCCCATTGAGCCACCTGCCCACTGGAGGATGAAAACAAACACCTTGTGTCCTGAATTCGGGCATTCGAAGGCAGGTTGGAGGGTATTATAACGGGAGCTCACGAAAGCATTTTAATTAAACAGCCGTTCGTGCAAGAGTTATTTAATAACCAGGGGCTGAGTGCGCAGAGCGGCCGTGTGTGGGATTTGCTGGGTGGCTGATAACTCGGAAACAATGATGTTTCCACCGAAAAGAACAGTTGACTCAGTGACTTACACGGTGTTCCTTCACTCCGCGTGATACCTGCACTAGGTATTAAATATAAGCAGTGCAGACACACGCACGTACAGGCACACGCACGTACAGGCCTTGAAGGTGTGCACCTTCTCGTCGCAAAAACAATGAAGTTCCCCCTCCCTTACTAAAGATGTACTTTTATTTTTTTTATTTTATTTTACTTTTATTAATTTGAATTTTTTACCTACGTGACTTTACCGAAAAAACCTAAGAATATGAATCCTTGCAGTCACGAAAGCTTCAAATCTAGAATTAGATTTTTTTTCCCCCAAAATCTATGTGTCAATCGCTGGGCAAGTGGCTCCCACTTAAAGCCACCAAATGTCCCGGTTCGGTTGGGGCAGTCCAAGTTAAATCAAAGCTGTCCCTCTGTTCCCTTTTTTAAATCCTTTATATTAAGTTCACTTGCGCGCTTGCTTGCGCGCTTACGACCGTGCAAATCTTTCGGTCGTTTTTTAACCCACTTCCCGTGATCCAATCGAGCTGACATTTTCCACACAGACTCGTTGTGCGTGACAATTACTTTTCGTGAAAATGTTTTTCCCAAATTTTACACTTTTTAGGACAAAAATATTATATTTAATTACCAATTGCTTAATGCTGGCATGCAATCATCTGACCCATAGGTGGCAACCATCTCAAGCCAGAGGACAAGAGGACTCTAGCCGCCACGCATATAAAGGATTTATAGTGAAAAACTTTGTTTTTACGGGTTAATTTTTAAACCTCACCTCATTCTCAACTCATGATGCGGGCATGGGGGGGGGCACCTGAGTAATGGGTGGAGCTACCTGAATAGTGGGCGGGGCTATCTGAACAGTGGGCGGGGTTATGTGATCAGTGGGCGTGGTTACATGAGCGGTGGGCGGTGTCAACGTCAACGTTCAAGCTTTGAAGTTGGATGATGCCTCACGAGTCGAGGATTCGTCTCGTTGCAAGAGTGACCTGGGGCACCAAAATGACAAACGCAAAAAGAAACAAAAATGGAGTAAAACCCCTCTTGACGACGGTAATTGGTTACACGACACCGGTTGTTAAGCGATTTGGTCGTTAAGCATGTATAGGAAATACATGTCAAAGGCTTAATTCGTATCCATAGCATCGGAAGTTACCCCTTTTAACCCCCCAAAAAATACTTTCTAATATTTAAACAATGGATATTAATACATAAAGATTCTACCAATATTCTAAACACATAATATTAAGAGAAACGTGGTTAATCGATACATAAAATGTATATTTACTGTACCCACAACAGCCCATCGTTTATAGAGGAATATTCGGTAAGCGAACACATTGGGTTCTATCGAGGCACTACGCTACTATACACTACACTACTATGCTCGATACACTACACTAATAAACACTACACTATACACTGCTATACACTACTATACAATACTATACACTACACTACTATACACTACACTACTATACAGTACACCACTATACACTATTCGGTAAGCGAACACATTGGGTTATATGGAGGCACTACACTACTATACACTACACGACTATACTCGATACACTACACTACTATACACTACACTATACACTACTATACACTACACTACTATACACTACACTATTATACACTACACTATACACTACACATTGGGCTCGATGGAGGCCCGTCGTTAAGCGATTAGTCATTAACAAGGGTGCTCGTTAAGAGTGGTTCTACTCTACACTATACACTACACTGCTATACACTACACTATACACTACTATACACTAGACTATACACTACTATACACCACACTATACACTCCACTATATACTACACTATACACTACATTATACACTACACTACTATACACTATGCACTACATTATACACTACACATTGAGCTCTATGGAGGACCGTCGTTAAGTGATTAGTCGTTAACAGGGGTGCTCGCTAAGAGGGGTTCTACTCTACACTATACACCACACTACTTTTTACTCCACTATACACTACATTATACAGTGATACGATACACCACACTATAGACTACACACACTATACACTACACTACTATACACTACACTACTATACACTACACTATACACCACACTATACACTACTATACACTACACTACTATACACTACATTATACACCACACTATAAACTACACTATACACTACATTATATACTACACATTGGGCTCTATGGAGGCCCATCGTTAAGCGATTGGTCGTTAACAGCGGTGCTCGCTAAGAAGGGTTCTACTGGACAGCAACGAGTGCTCACCGTATATGGGCGGTGCTTGTGGTGAAGACGACGTGGCTATGGTCAAAGTGGATGAGGCCTTATCCAGAGGGGCCACTCAAGCTCACTCTGTGTTTCCCCGTTCAGCCTCAGACACACTTAAAACGCACTCTTAGGTTTTTCGGTAAAGTCACGTAGGTAAAAAATAAATGATAAAAATATAATTGAAATAATAATATAAATAAAATAATAAATCACGACGTTTCGGAGGCAACAGAAGTCTCCGTCATCAGGTGGGACCGTCACAGCTAGATTTACCTACGTGACTTTACCGAAAAACCTACGGGTATGAATCCTTGCAGTCAGGAAAGCTTCAAATCTAGAATACACTTAAAACGTAGTTGTTTTTTTATTAACGTAAACGAGACAAACGATATCCCTTTGTAGGTGTATATATATGGTGTACCTTGTATTGGAACACTGCATTTGTGTTCATGTCACATTTGATTTCTCAACAGAATTGGCGAGGGGGTGTAATACACTCAAATAAAACTAGTTTTGAATCGTATAACAGGGACATCTATTTTTGTTAAGTGTCTTAAAAGTTTCGGGAATAAAAAGCAATAGAGAACATGCCTCCTTCTAAGGGTTTTCGCGAATCCTTTTGAATGAACAGCTGGACCTGGGAACGCATCGCCGAGTCGACCGCGCTGAAGATCCTTGCCATTGATCTCACTCCAATGATTTTACCCAGAATGCAATGCGCATGCCACGTTTATGATGTTATTTTTTTAAAAATATATACACATGAGTTAATTTCGCCATGATTGCTTTTTTATATTGTGAAGGCTTTGTAACGCAACATATACTCATCGATAAATATTCACATGCCGATTTACAAATTGTTCATCCGGAAACATTAAAGAAACATTCTTATCAGGTCAGGGCCCCATCCACTCTAAATAAAGCCATGAAGAAGGGCCATTTCCCGAAACGTCACCGATTAAATATTTGTTCCTTTTAAGGCCACAGTGTTAATAGCACAGTGGGCTTTACCTGGTAAGATTTTTCAAAAATGTTTAGTCAGATCTGTATATATTCTTAAGAGATGTGTTTGTCTTAACTATAATATGCACTTCTATCGTTTTTGTTTTGTTTATTGTTGTAACGTGCTGACCCGCCCCTACTGGATATCTGTAGAAAAGAGCTTTATAGCTTATCGGATTCCTCCAGTTAATACAAATATTCTGTCTCTGAGGGATATTTTTATTGTTTTTGTAGTGAAAATTTGGTGAAATGAGCACGCAATCCCCCCTCCCCCACCTTCAATATTCTCAAAGCAACCAATTAGTGAACTCAGTAAATGTTTTATATACGTTTGTTAACAATAAGCATATTGTTAATAATACTTATTTCAGTTTCATCGAGCGTCATTTATGCTAATTGGATCTCACAACGCTGTATAATAATTATAGTCATAAGCCCATTAAGGGCCAAATCCTATTTATACCAAATATTAAGCAAATTGTACCCTCAGGACATTAAAATGAATAAAACAAATCGAGAGAAAAAGGTATAAACAGCAAGAAAAGTTATCACAAGAGAAGTATAGAAAATAGTGATATTGCAGCAACCAATTTAATATAAATATTTATTTTAGCGGGTAAGGCCCACTGAGCTGTATAGCTCTTATTCAGAAGCGACCTGGCTATCACAAATGATAGCTCAACGAGTGGCTTATCATCACGTGGATATTTATAGCAGCCACATACTCTAAACGCACGTTTCTAAATGTGGAGGGGAAAACCGGAGGACCCGGAGAAAAATCCAAACGACCATTTGTGAAAGACAGATGCAAACTCCAAATATACAACATGCATCGTCAGGGTCGCGTTCGAGCCCACGAACTCCTGCACACCAGGCGAGGTAGTTAACATCTCGCCAGAGATTAGAGCTCGTCTTCGGAACCGCTCCTTACCAATGTTATGTGTGCAATGAGATGATGCAAAAATGTAATCTGGTTAAATACTGGAAACGGAATAATCTGCCTTTGGTAATCTGATTACAGTTACGCGTTACTCACTAACACGGGGAGAGAAAAAACTCCATGCGACCACGAGGAGAGAGACATGCAGACTCCAAATATACGGGCGTCAGGGCGAGAGTTCGAACCAACGACCTCTTGCATACGAGCCGAGAGAGTGAACAATCTTGGCCACCGCGTCGCCCCCGAATGTCGAGTTCGCTCTCAGCTCCCAACTCACCAGCGAGAGCGACGAGTCCACTGGGTGACATGCGGGGAACAAAGTCACAACTTCGGTCTTCCTCTCCCTGTAAATGCAGTCCCCGAGTAACGCCACTCATGTCACCTCGGCATGCGCTTGCGTTGGGACTCGCTCCTTCTGTGACAAGTCAGTCACGCTTGATGACGTTCGTTCACTCGGGAAGTCGTCGGTTAAAGTACAAACGACATGGGGGTCAATGAATATTCAAACGCTTATACGTGTCGGCTCTCACGACCATTGTTAGGATTGAAGAATTCGTTTATGCTCGTGTGTAGATCGTGGAGTGTTTGGTGTCAGCTTTTGTTGTTGTCACTTCAGCCCTCCACCACCCGACGGAGTCAAGTTGTTGTCACGAAATGGGACAATTTGGCAATTGATTTGGTCGTTTCCGCGCATCGGAGGAGGACTTAAGTGTTGAAAAGCAGTTGTCGATATTCGTGCTTTCCAACATCCCCCACTCCTCCTCCGGTGTCTTTGATACACCAAATCAATTGGCACATTTACCCTGCACGTGACACATTTAATTTAATTACCTCCGTCGGGTGGTGAAGGGCTATAACTAAAACAATAACGTTTTACATTGCACGCATCTCGCCAATTTTCTTTTTGTGGATCATGATGAATATTTGCGCCACTTATTTTGTTAACGAAAGTAAAAAAAACGGATTTCGCTGGTGCCCTGGTCACCTCTGTATCCGGTTTCACCCCTGTTCATAGCGGGAAGCGGTAGTGTAGTGGCTACGAATCCGACAACACGGATTATATAGGCACAACCTTCTGGTGTGTGTGTATGTGCGTGTGTGTGTGTGTGGGGATCGGTGGTGTAGCGGTTAGCGCGCTGCGCTACGAACCTGGCGACCCGATTTCGATTCCCGCTCACGGCCTAGAGTGACGATTATCTGAACCGGTCCTGGACCTACCCTAGGTTGACTCAGCCTCAAATTATTATTTGGTGCAGCGCGCAAACATCGACAACACCAACAACAATATAAACGGCGCCAACAACAACATCATCAACAAACTGAGCAAGGGACGATTAACAGAAGACTCAACACATCCGTCAATAACATTGTGGTCTTAACAGGAGAAATATATAATAGGGGACGTTTCGGGCAACGGCCCTTCTTTAAAACACAAAGTGAGCAGGGAGACACTTTGGCTTTAGAGCATTAACTATTATCTATCACCACTGTAATGGAGCTGTTTAGCAAAGATCCCCCGTACGGCCTGAAGATACTTTTGGGGCAAGTGCTGTTAGCGAACTCCTATGAAGGTCGACACGGTACAAGAGGGGTGGGTGGCCAGCACCACACCCGACCGCCTTTGTCTCCCCAGTGGGCGATGTTTGCACACTGCACAAGGTACTCATTTGAGGCTGAGTCGAGCTAGGGGAGGCCCAGGACCGGTTCAGAAAATCGTCACCGGTGTTGGTGGCCGTGAGCGGGAATCAAACTCGGGCGGTACAGGTTCGTAGCGCGGTTGGCACATCGTTTCTCATCACCACAACCACCACCAAAGACAAAGATCCCCCGTATAGCCTTACCAGACTGCTGGGGCAAGTGCCACCACGCCGGTCCACCACCACTACAACCACCACCACCACGACAACAACAACCATCACCACCACCACAACCACCACCACCGCAACAACAATAACAGACAATACAATCATCAGCGCGCAAGAAAGCCACCCAACAACTGGCATCGCCGCCGCCACTACCGCGGGCTGCCCTCCCCACGATGCCCCCGCCGCCTCTCCACGCCACGGCAAATAATTAAAATTAAAACCACAACAGTGAAATGTTGGAGCGGTTAGCAGACGGGGAAACGGAGCGAGCGCGCGCGCGTGTGCGTGCGTGTGTGTGCGCGTGCGTGTGTGTGTACGTTGCATGGTGGTTGTGTGTGTGTGTAAGTGTGTAGTTGATCGCTAACAGCACTTGCCCTAACAGCCTGTTAAAGGCTATGTGGGGGATCTTTGTAGTGTAGTGAGGGGAGCGGTAATGTAGCGGATCGCGCTACGAGCCTGGCTGTCCAAGTTCGATTCACGGCCAACACCAGTGACGATGATCTGACACCGGTCCTGAGCCTCCTCTAGGTCAACTCAGCCTCAAATGAGTACCTGGTGCGGTGTGTAAACATCGCCACTAAGGGAGACAAAGGCGGTCGGGCGTGGTTTGCCGGCAACCCAACCCCCCCTCGTGTGCCGTGCCGGCCATCACAGGTGCTCGCCAACAGCACTTGGCCCAACAGTCTGTCGCAGGCTACACGGGTGATCTTTGCCTCTGTGGTGTGTAGTGTAGCGTGTGTGGTGCAGTGTTGGCGCGCGCGCGCGCGCGTGTGTGTGTGCGTGCGTGCGTGCCGAGCGGCTGTGGTGAGGCGTTGGAGCTGGGAGCATTAATCAGGGCAGCAGAGCGTTTAATTGCGAGCGATGTGCGCGCGTGACTTGGGGGTGGGGGCGCTGCGCTCGCTGCCCGAGCACGCCAACAATTTTCCGGATGACAGGAAGAATTTGGAGCCCCCTCGCTAAACGGGGTTTGGCACGGGGCGTGCGAGGGTAGGGGGCCGACTTTCACCTGCCTGGAGGGGGATAGGGAAGGAGGGCGGGCGGGCGGGGGGGGTGTGTGCAAGAGATGCGAGGGAGCTATTGGGAATTAAGGGGGGGGGGGGGGCGGGATTTTGGGTGCAGAGGTCGGAGTTTTTTTTAGCACCCAGCTTGGCTCTGGTTTCGTAGCCCCGAGGGCGTTCAGCCGTTGTGGGTGCTAAGTCGGCGGCGGCGGTAGCAGGAGGGGGAGCGGTTATGAAAATAAGTAATTAAATATATAAATCCGTCGTGCTTTTTTGTTTGTTTTTACTTCTGTTTTTGCGTTTGTAATGTTTGTCGTTGTGTGTGTGGTGGTGGTTAGTTACGCACCCCGTTTCGTGTGCCGTGTCGGCCTTCATAGGTGCTACTCGCTAACAGCACTTGCCCCAACAGTCTGCTCAGGTTATACGGGGGACCTTTGTCTTTGGTGTTTCCTTTGTGGTTATGGCCATAAGTCCGTCATCGATATCATCATCATCGTCGTCGTCATTTACATAAACATCGTCATCACTGTAATTTACACAGTTATCTCTAGTTACACGCTCGTTATTGAAGTCAATTTCTTTATTCACAATCGCCACTGTTTACATATCTTTGGGTCATCATCATGATCATTGTCGTCGTGATGAACATGACAATTATCATAATTATTATGAAAATCAATAATATTACCATCAATATTATTATCGTCATCATTAACAATGTCAATATCGTTGTATTATTTAGAGTATCACCATCATTATTATCATGATCAATTTCATCATCATTGACAGCATTGTTATAATTCACAATATCATCAGCGTCACGATTATTACTAACAATATGAACACAATTATTAATTACAATGTCTACATCACCATTAGTATCACTAACATCATCATTAACACTATAATGACCAGCATTGTTAACAGCAATATCTCCGTCATTCATGTCAACAACATCACCACCATCATCACCACCACCACCACCACCACCGCCGTTAACGAGCTGCCAATATTTTCGATGAGGCTCGGAGTGATGAGATGTTAACTCCCTTGCCTGGTATGCAGGAGGTCGTAGGCTCGATCCAGACCCTGACGCCTGCTGTACATTTGGTGTTTGCATGTCGCTTTCCCAGTCATTGCGTGGATTTTCCCCTTCCACACTGAGAATAATTGGCTGCTATGCATGTCCACGTGATAAGCCACTTCGTTGAGCAATCATTTGTGGCCAGGTCGATTCTGAAAAAGAGCTCTATCGGCTCAGTGGGGCAATACATGGTAAAATACATAAAATATATACACAAATAATATATACTCTTTGAGTCTTTCGGAAAAGTCACGTAGATAGAAAAAAAATCAGGACGTTTCGATCGCCACACAAGCAATCGTCTTTGCTTTACCGAAATACGCAAATAGTAAGAATTCCTGCAGTCACGAAAGCTTTAAGTCAATCAATAATATACAGTTGAGTTTAGATGCACGAGGTAGGCAGATTGCGCTCGCTCTCTCGAAGGTGGATCATTCACCCAGGAGAAGCCTCGTATTAACGACGAATTGTAGACGCACATGGTTGCAGAATAAACAAAGGCCATCGTTACCTCTTAACCCTGAATCTCCCCAACTCCAATCTCGCGCAACTACTTAAACACATCACGGACGAGACAGATATTTGTCATTCCGCTGCAGGGTGAAGGCCTTCCCAAGCCATGGGGGCTGTTTGGCCGTTTGTCCACAAATCATCCTCGGCAGGTCCAGAGCCGGGTGGTGAAAGTGGTGGAGGGGGAGGGGAGGGGTCCAAGTATCTGTTCAGATATCATTCGCCACTGATGTTAGCCGTGGGCGGAACTCAAAGTCGTGCCGTCGGATTTCTAGCGGCCAGGGTCCCCTCCCAACTCGAAGTCCTCGCCGACCCCCTCACGACCACCATCTACTCATACTCCCCTCAAATACGAACTTAACGCGTTCCCAGTATGCACGCGTCACGTGCACAAGCGCACGTGGAGCACGTGTTTATACATACACGTGTACCCACACACACAGAACACGTGTACACACATACACGTGTACTTACACATACACACACGGAACACGTGTACATACATACACATATACACACATACACGTGTACCCACACACACACACACGGAACACGTGTGCACACATACACGTGTACCCACACACACAGAACACGTGTACACACATACACGTGTACTTACGCATACACACATGGAACACGTGTACATACATACACACATACACACATACACGTGTACCCCCACTCATCTATGGAACACGTGTAAACACATATACACATACACGTGTACCCCCACACACATACGGAAGACATGTACACACATGCACACATACACGTGTACACCCACACATCTATGGAACACGTGTACACACATACACACATACACGTCTACCCACCCACACACACACACGCAAAACACGTGTACACACACACACTGAACACGAGCACACACACACACTTGTACACACACACGCGGGACACATGCACACACACCGACACACGCTGAGATTTCAATCTTAATGTGAATCGGCTCTGTTAACACAGACAGGGTTAATTGCTTCGCGCGTCACGTGGGGTGTGTGTTAACAATCATCGGGCGCGAGCAGCGTGAAACGAGTTAAATTTGTATTTGGCTGGGGCAGGACAGAGTCAATTGGTAAACGCGGAAAGACGGAGCGTGGTGGGTGTGAGTGCGTCCGGGAGGAATGGAGTTGAGAAACCCTGACTTTGATTCACGGCTAACATCAGTGGCGAATGATATCTGAACGGATACCTGCACCCCCCCACCCACCCACCACCACTTTCACCAATCGGCTGTGGGCAGCATCGCGAAGTATGGACGTGGGGAGGCCTTCATCCAGCAGTGGAATGAGAAAGACCTGCATCGTAATGATACGTTTAAGTAATATTTTATTGTTGCGTCTTACTATTAGTGTTTTATCTTCTTTAACATTCGTTATTTAAAAAAAAACTAAAATGGAATTTCGTTCTCGTTAGTTTTCTATTCATTCTGCCCTCGTTCATGAATCCTTAACGGGATTCCTGATGCAGTGAACAGTGCACCACACTGTGTCACGGAACTGCTTGTGAAGATTTCTTCAGCCTGGTCCAGGTGGCTCAGTGGATGGGCGAGCGGCTTGCAATCGGAAGTTTGCGAGTTCACCTCCTGGTTAGTGGTTGACTCAGCCCATCATTCCTTCGGAGTCGCTTAATACTGGTAGGAACCTCCTGGTTACGCCAGCCCACAGGCGATTATTGTGTCCGTCCGTCCGTCGTGCATCAAAAAATGGGAGGGGTGGGGCTGGGTGGAGAGGGGAGGGTGGGGAGGGGCTGGGTGGGGGGTGGGAGGGGTGGGACTGGGTGGGGAGAGGCTGGTCACCCCGTGGTGCCCTTATAAAACTCAACGTTTAACCTACTCACACCGGCTTGTGCCCGCCTTCACAGTCGGGAATATTTGCGGAATACACCACGCCGCCGTTGACCCTGGCCATTGACCGAGCAACCCAACGTTCCTACCAGCTCCCTCCGCAGGAATGTGTTAGCTGCAACTTTGATGATGTTGATGACCATAGGTGATGTTGATGATGATGACGACGACCATGCTGATGATGATGATGAGTGTGAGCCTGGCACTGTCAGCACAGTGCGAGATTGAGAGAGAGAGAGAGGGAAATTAACACGAAATAAACTCTACATTTTAATGGCCATTAAAAAAGTTAAACATTCGTTAGTATTCGTGGTTATATTTAACCTTTCATCCCTGGTACCAAGGCATTTGTTAAGTAGACACTTTGCAATGCGTTTTCCTTACGTTTTGGGATAAGCGTGTGGCGTTGTACATTTTGAAGTCTATTTATGCTAAAGGTGAGTGGTGGCGCAGTGGTTAGCGCAACGCGCTACTCACCACTCACTACCAATACGAGTGACAGAAAATATGTGAACCGGTCTTGGGCCTCCCCTAGGTCTACTCAGCCTTCAGTGAGTATCTGGTGCGGTGTGTTAAAAAAAAACATCAGCACTGGGGAGACAAAGGCGGCCGGGCGTGGTGCTCGCCACACCACCACCTGGTGTGCCGCGCCGGCCTTCACATGTGCTCGCTAACAGCACTTGCCCTGTCAGTCTGTTAAAAGGCTGTTCCGGGGGGATCTTTGTCTTTGTATGTTTATAAATCCATGTCCTGGGCACCAGCTGAGTTGGTGCCGTCTGTGTGTTGCTCTACACGCGCCATGCCTCGCTCCACTCAAACTCCACCCAATGTGGGGGCATCTGCATGTGATGCTATTTTTTTTAAAACAATAATTATTGTTATCTTCAACGTAATTTTGCAATAATCAAACGTGACCGGGAGGTTAATACTTAATATTCGGATGTTAAGCCTTCGCTGTTTGTCAGCATTTAGCAGCCTACGGCGTAAATAACGGACGAGCTTGTGTGTCTTTTTAATTCCCTTCTTTTAATTACAGGTAGCCGCTGCTCAGTTAGGAACACGCGCCCTCCGAGTTTTGCCCGTGTTTTTTTTTTACTCGGGTGAGTATTAATTCAGTAAACGTATTTTTAATAGCCTTAGCTGTTCGTTTTTATTAGTTCGTGTTATCGTTCGCAAATTATCATTGCCGTGAAATATAACACTCTCCGTTAATATTTGTCAATTCGCATTTGCATTTTAAAAATATATATATAATAAATTATATGTACACGCGCGCGCGAGCGAGCGAGCGAGCGCTTTCCGCGCGATGCCGGAGCTCATTAAAATATTAACACGTTTCTCAAAAAAAAACCACAAAGCGCGACTTGGCATCGGAGTTTGAAGCCGTCGCTCAAACGAGGGCGCAGCCGTTCTCGTCCGCCTCTTAGCAGCCCTGAGCCCCTTGTTGGAAATTCCACATTGCTGTGGCAAGGGCAATAATTGTGTTATGTCGACAGGACGATCGCTGTTCATCTCGCGATTCAAAATCCCGTGTTCGGTCCTTCTCCATATTTGCACCCCTCCACTGGAATTAACTTCTCCTGTACATTGAGCAGCACAGCCCATAGACACAGCACTGCTCATCGACTCAGCGCTGACCATAGACAAAACACTGCCCATCGACTCAGCGCTGACCATAGACACAACACTGCCCATAGACTCAACACTGCTCATAGACTCAACACTGCTCATAGACTCAACACTGCCCATCGACTCAGCACTGACCATAGACACAACACTGCCCATAGACTCAACACTGCTTATAGACTCAACACTGCTCATAGACTCAACACTGCCCATCGACTCAACACTGCCCATAGACTCAGCACTGACCATAGACTCAACACTGCTCATAGACTCAACACTGCCCATCGACTCAGCACTGACCATAGACTCAACACTGCTCATAGACTCAACACTACCCATAGACTCAACACTACCCATAGACTCAACACTGCCCATAGACTCAACACTGCTCATAGACTCAGCACTGCCCATAGACACAACACTGCCCATAGATTCAACACTGCCCATCGACTCAACACTGCCCATAGACACAACACTGCCCAT
>CM025645.2:3573681-3584578 GCA_014621495.2 Entosphenus tridentatus
GACTCAACACTGCCCATCGACTCAACACTGCCCATAGACACAACACTGCCCATAGACTCAACACTGCCCATAGACTCAGCACTGCCCATAGACACAACACTGCCCATAGACTCAACACTGCCCATAGACTCAACACTGCCCATAGACACAACACTGCCCATAAACTCAACACTGCCCATAGATCATGATACAGCTATCGTGCTGTGACTGTTCCACCTGACGACGGAGGCTTGTGTTGCTTCCAAAACGTCGTGATTTTTATTTTATTTTTATTTTACTTTAATTAATTTTATTTTTTTACCTACGTGACTTTACCGAAAAAAACATAAGAATATACTGCCCATAGACTCAACACTGCCCATAGACTCAACACTGCCCATAGATTCAACACTGCCCATAGACTCAACACTCCTCCTCACCACCCTCTTCCTCACCACTCTCTTCCTCACCCTACTCATCCTCCACCTTCTCCTGCTGCTCCTACTCCTTCCCCAACCTCCTCCACCTCCTCCTCCTCGGCCACCCCACGCCCTCCACGCTCTCCGAGGAGCGGTTCCCCGCGCGTCTCTCCTCCTCCGACTCGTTCCTCAGTCTCAGCGCCCAGAGCCGCGCTCGGCTGAACTCATCGTTCCGTGCAGTCGTTGGTGACGGGGCCGAAACGTCGAACTCACGACACGCGGCCACCTGGGTTCGTCACGGGCGCCTACAAGCCGGGTTCACACCCAGCACGTCAGCTGTGCTGGCTCAGAGTGTCTCTGACACGGCCATTATGAAAAAGACTAAGATCCCCTTAAAGCCTTAACAAACTATAGGGGAAAGTCTTGATTTGAAGCTTTCGTGACTGCAGGAATACATACTCTTTGGTTCTTTTGGTAAGTCACGTAGGTAGAAAATCAAATAAATCCCGAAACGTCGTGATTTATTTTATTTTGTACCTACGTGACTTTACCGAAATAACCAAAGACTGTAGGGGCAAGTGTTGTTAGCGAGCACCTATGAAGGCCGTAACGGCACACGAGGGGGTGGGTGGCCAGCACCACGCACGACCGCCTTTGTCTCCCCAGTGGCGATGTTTACACACCGCACCAGGTACTCATTTGAGGCTGAGTCGACCTAGGGGAGGCCCAGGACCGGTTCAGATATTCGTCACCGGTGTTGGCCGTGAGCGTGAATCGAACCCGGGTCGCCGGGTTCATAGCGCAGCGCGCTAACCCCCTGTGAGACACACATAGACGCAGACCCAGGCCTCAAATCCAGGTTCTCAGCTGTGCTGACTCAGCGTCTCGTTGTTCGTAGGTGTATGCGACACCGAATCTTTTAATGGTGGCACGTGATGCCCCCTTGTTATCTGTATGTATGTGTGTTTAACTTCTTTCACACCATACGTCGCCAACCGTGCTCATCGGAGGTGCTGGAGAGCAGTGCCGTAGTTCTGGAGTCTGCAGGGGAAATGTGGAGTGGTCCGTGTGCTTTGATGCGTGCCTCCTCTGCCAAGGGTGGCGTCGTGATTGTGAGGAATATGCAAAGGAGCGTCGAAAATACAAACAAAAAACTCGAAGACAATCGCGCTGCGGGTTCTCACAGGAGTTCATTACAATGAGCGGCTTTGCTGGATTCACTAGAACGCCATCCTTTATAAGATAGGGCACCGTCCACGCATAAACACTAACCTTTATTTTTTATTTTTTTTAAAGCAGATTGGAAAGTAAATAAACATGCAAATCGTGAATTTGCATCTTCCCCGAAGGGCATATTAATGTGTTATTGTTGACTCGTGTTTACCAAAGTGATGCAAAAAAGGTGGCCTCCAATTCCCCAAATATCCTCCACGCCCGCGCTTGAATTGGAAATGTCGACCAAGCTGCATGTTCAAGTCTTCCCTTTAAACGCGAGTCAAGTTACATTTTGGTTGCCGTCGTTGTTGTTGTTGTTGTTTTGTTACTGTTGTTGTTGTTGTTGTTGCTTTAAACTTGGTCTCTTTAGTCGCAATCGTTCTTTGGTTGGTAAACGCGCTCGGCCCGAACGTGTGTGTGCGTGTTGTTTTTAAATCCTCGAAGCACTCAGTAAATCAATAGGGCTCATTAGAAAGTGAGATTTGACCTGGTGCACAGTGCCTATTGTGTTTTAAACGTGCCTGTTTGTCCGAGATGTGACGGAGAAGAGCCAACGAAGGGCTTCAGAGCGCCAAACAGTAACATATGTTCATCTTCAGTCATCTTCAGTTCATCTAACATATACGAATAAACATGTTTTAATTTCATTTCTAAATGTATGTGCGTTTAACTTTTTTCGCACCCTACGTCGCCAACCGTGCTAATCGGAGGTGCGGGGGGGGGAAACAACAAGCTAAACGCAAAAAAAAGTTATAAAGAAATGCATTTTTTTATCTTAGACGATTTCAATGTTGCGTAGCTCCCAGTTGTTTCCGAATATACGAGAAGGAAGAAGCGTTCCAGATGGCCGCAGAAGCGCCTTCTGAAAGTGGCACGACACGGTGACCCGTCTTTAAATGGGAGAATCTCAGCGGTCAGACGCAGATCTTCAGGGCAGAGCATTCCACATCTAGAGGGCCAAAAAGTGAAACACCCGAGCTCCTAAACGGGTGCGAATACCTCAAACTCCTAGAACGAACGAGGAATGCTAAAGCTGCACGGTTTACCCATCAAGTATTGAGGCAATAGCTGAAAGAGTGCTTTGCGATTTCATTGAATGCTCTGTGAATCTAAGTTGTTTCCTCCAACTTCCTTGTAAGTATTCGGTTATGGGTGGCGTTGGAGTGTGGTCATTAAGAGTGGAATTTTATGAAAAAAATGAACCCAAAGAGATCGGCCTCGTCTCGTTGCTGTTGTGCGTCAAGGAGTCACAGAGCCTGGAGATGCATCGTCCCTTATTGGTGGACGCGAAGCAGGCCCGTCACACGTGACGCGAAAGGCGCAAAGATTCTGCAGCACTGCGCGCGGTGCATTGTGGGAGCAGGGCGACTTCAGCAAATGGAGATTAGCGGAATGGAGGGAACTTTGAAACGGTGATCAACTAAACTATTTTTTTATTTTACCAGGTAAGGTCCACTAAGCCGTATGGCTCTTTTTTTCAGAAGCGACCTGGCCATTACAAATGATAGCTCAACGAAGTGGCTTATCATCACGTGGACATTTGAACCTTATGGCGGGACCCCGGGGTCCCATAAGCCCCCGTCTCACGCATGAACTGCGTTGTGACGTCATTTTGTGTCTGTTGAAGGTGAACGACACGGCAATCTCTCGGTCTCGACGAGCTCTACATGATGCGCTAATCAAAATGTCACATTTGTGTTTCTTCTGCGCATTTGTCCTCGTTGCGCTTGGACGACGTGACAACAGAATGATCCGTGCCAGGTGGGTCGCGGCGTTTATGTGCGAGGTGAGACGGAGTCGGCAAACATAAATAAATTAATTGCGCTTTTGACTTCCGTTTGTTCGGGACCACGAAGTCCCGCCAAATGGTTCGTTTACAGCAGACAAATACTCTCAAAGCGTGACGTTGATTCTAAATGAGGAGGTGAACAACCGGAGGACCCGGTGAGAAATCCACGCGACTACGGAGATAGAGAAAGAGACGTCAACTCCAAATACACAACAAGCGTTAGGGTCGGGATCAAACCCACGACCTATTTATTATACCAGGCGAGGTAGTTAATACATCGCCACCATGGCACCCCATGTAGCACTGAGCTCAGTTGGAAGTCAGTGCAGTAGTAGGTCCAGTAAAGTTTGAGAGATTGGGTCCCGACAAGAACGAGCGGTCGGTCGGTTGGCCAAGAGTCGCACAGAAGCGTTCTGAAAGCCGTCCCCGTACCAATGGCGTCGCTCCTGCTGTGGGTGTGGCGTCGTCGTGACGAGGTGAGGACGATGAGGAGCCGTCGCGTCAGGGAACGGCCCCGGAAGATGACGAAGCTACGACCCCCACGTTCTCCTCCTCTTCTCCTCTTCCTCCTGGTCTTCCTGCAGACGCCTCTGTCACCCAGCACTCTCCTACCTCTCCCCACTCATTTCACTCTACACCCCTCCACGCACTCTCCTACCTCTCCCCTCTCATCTCACTCTACTCCCCTCCACGCACTCTCCTACCTCTCATCTCACTCTACTCCACACAACGCACTCTCCTACCTCTCCCCTCTCATCTCACTCCACTCCGCTCCACGCACTCTCCTGCCTCTCCCTACTCATCTCACTCTACTCCCCTCCACGCAATCTCCTATTTCTCCCACTCATCTCACTTTCCTCTCCTCCACGCACTCTCCTACCTCTCCCCTCTCATCTCACTCTACTCCCCTCCACGCAATCTCCTATTTCTCCCCACTCATCTCACTCTACTCTCCTCCACGCACTTACCACTCGAGTGACCAAAAGTGAAGCATCCTGCATGTCAAGGACATTATTTCCCCGTTGTTTGATGTTTACGTGTGTGTGTGTGTGTCTCTCTCTCTCTGTCGATTTCAGGTCAAAATATTCACCAGCCCCTCGCACAAACCCAGGGCCTCTGTTGGTCATCGCCTCGATTCCTCCACCCAGTCGCCTTGCCCACAACACGTCACAGAGACAAAGATCCCCCGTGTAGCCTTAACACGCTGTTGGGGCAAGTGCGTGTTAGCGAGCACCTATGAAGGCCGTAAAGGGACACGAGGGGGTGGGTGGTCAGGACCACGCCCGGGCCGTCTTTGTCTCCCCAGTGCTGATGTTGTACACAGCGCATCAGGCACTCATTTCAGGCTGTGTCGACTGAGGGGAGGCACAGAACCGGTTAAAATAATCGTCACTCGTGTTGGCCGTGAGACGGGAATCGAACTCGAGTTCGCCGGGTTCGTTGCGCCGATCGCCACTCTTTTACGGTGACGCCACCACGGCGCTTGTGCCATGCTGGGTGCACTCTGAGGCCAAATTAAATCAATTGTCGACGCCTCGCTGCTGGCACGAGGTCACGGAACAGACCCAGTTGCCATGGGTTGGCTGACTGAGATCACCGGCAGATGCACGACCAGTGCTCCCCACTGGAGCCGGCTCGCTGCGTTTTATCCACCCGTTGTTGTGAGCCTCGCACGTGCACGCGCCTTGTGGTGCACGAGCGCACGTGCAAAGTGTGCCTATGCTAGACGTGCTCTACTCGCACGGTAGGTTTCGGACGGCGTGTTGTTGATTTGGTCGACTCCGTAGAATACCACATTGCTGGTTGCATCGTAAAAAATTTCGTCCCTTGTGCAAATGTAAATATCCCAGCAAAAATATAAAAAGGTGATTTTCACTTCAATTTGCTACCGGCTCTTCCGTTTAATCTTCAAACGGGGGACTTGGTTTTGGACTCCTTCGTGAACGCTCCATAATTAATCCATTACCTTTGATTTCGTCCGTTTTTATTTTACTTTTTGAATTCATCAAACGCACCAACCTGAGCAAATGCTATTGCATTTATTAAAATTACGTTCTGCTCGTTTGATGATCCAGTTAATAAACACACACGTACACGCACACACGCCCTGCTTTAATGTATTTGCTATCATTTGTACCAAGGTGAGTGATGGGACCCATGTCCAGACAAGAGTGGATGTGAGCAAGCGAAGGGATGTAATAACTAAACTATTTTATTTTACCAGGTAAGGCCCACTGAGCTATATAACTATTTTCTAAGAAGCGACCTGGCCACAGATGATAGCTCAACGAAGTGGCTGATCACGTGGACATTTATAGCAGCCGAATACTCGAAATCAGCGGTTCTTAACCTTCACTGCAGCCTTGCACCCCTTTGGTTCTCAATCGTAAACATTTATTATAATATTAATACATATGTTGGTTTGATGACACAAAGTAAGTTGTACTTACGTGCCCGTGCTTAATGTGTGTTTTAGATTATTTACCTTCTAACACAAATCTGGCCACGACTCGCTCAGAAATGGCATCTCGCACCCCTAGGGGGTGCAGCGTGCACCCCAGGTTCAAAAGAATCACTGCTCTAGATGGATGTCGCTACATGGTCCCGTTATAGAACAACATAGTTGGTCCATCATCATTAACATGATCTCCAACATCATCTCCGACATCGCCATCATCATCACCACCAACATGATCATCACCACCAACATCATCATTATCATCAAAAACATCATCACCAACATTATCATCTCCAACATCACCACCATCATCACCACCAATATAACTATCATCACCACCAACAACATTATTATCACCACCAACATCATTATTATCATCAAAAACATCATCATCACCAACATTATCATCTCCAACATCACCACCATCATCACCCCCAATATATCACTGACATCATCACCATCTCCAACATGATCTCCAATATAAACATTATCATCATCATCTCCGGCATTGCCATCATCATCATCACCAACATTATCATCACCAACATCATCATCTACAACGTCACCACTATCATCATTACCACCAATATAACTAACAGCATCATTATCACCACCAACATCATCACTGACATCATCATCATCTCCAACATCATCATCGCCATCATCACCAACATCAACATCATCATCAACATAATCGTGGTAAGCAGTAATATGTATGGCAAACACATTCCTGCGGAGGGAGCTGGTAGGAACGTTGGGTTGCTCGGTCAATGGCCAGGGTCAACGGCGGCGTGGTGCATTCCGCAAATATGCCCGACTGTGAGGGCGGGCACAAGCCGGCGTGAGTAGGTTAAACGTTGAGTTTTATAAGGGCACCACGGGGTGACCAGCCCCTCCCCACCCAGCCCCACCCCTCCCACCCCCCACCCAGCCCCACCCTCCCCATCCAGCCCTTCCCCACCCTCCCCTCCCCATCTAGCCCCACCCTCCCCACTCAGCCCCTCCCCACCCTCCCCTCCCCACCAAGCCCCTCCCTCCCCACCCAGCCCCTCCCTGCACGACGGACAGGATAATCCCCTGTGGGCTGGTGTAACCAGAGGGGTTCCTACCAGTAAAAGTGTCCCATAGCTAAAACGGCTTAACCAGGGCTATTGATGCTTTGGCGGTTCTTTGCTCGATGACACCGCTGAGACGCAGCCGTGAAGGAGGCTGTGCAGCTCCGGTGTAAGCCAATCGGTATCGAGGACAATGCATGATGATGAAGGCATGTTTGTTTCGCATTGTTTTTCCACAAGTACTAAATGTATGGTTAATGCAGACTCGATGCCTCGTAATAATAGGTGTCTGTCTGGTGTTTAAACATCTTATCACCTCCTGTATTTATTTCCAGAAAGGGTAGAGGATTTTTAGTATTATCTTATCACAATGTACCTCGTCGCTATGAAGTTTGGTCATGTAAAAGAAGGTACTACAGCCCCTGTCACCCTGCACTATAGGTCCTGTCACCCTGCCTCTCCCCTCTCATCTCACTCTACTCCCCTCCACGCACTCTCCTGCCTCTCCCCTCTCATCTCACTCTACTCCCCTCCACGCACTCTCCTACCTCTCATCTCACTCTGTCACCCTGCACCACAGCTCCTGTCATCCTGCACTACAGCTCCTGTCATCCTGCACTACAACTCCTGTCACCCTGCACTACAGCTCCTGTCACCCTGCACTACAGCTCCTGTCATCCTGCACTACAGCTCCTGTCATCCTGCACTACAGCTCCTGTCACCCTGCACTACAGCTCCTGTCATCCTGCACTGCAGTTTCTGTCATCCTGCACTACAGCTCCTGTCATCCTGCACTACAGCTCCTGTCACCTTGCACCACAGCTCCTGTCCCCCTGCACCACAGCTAACGATAGAACTCCACAGCAGAACCAGAGAAACGTACAACCTCCTCCTCTCGACACCCAGTAACAGTAACCATGACCAATGCTTGGCGTTGTTCCTCCGTAGCAGCTCCCGCCGTCTGTAATGCAGCCATCATCATCATCGTCGTCCTGCTGCTGCTGCTGCACATTCACAGCAGGAGCAGCAGCAGCAGCAGCGTTCAATCCACACCGACTTCTAAGCAACGCCTCGAGGCTCCATCTCCTCTATCTCCTGGCTCTGGATCAACACTGAGCCTGCCTCCACAACCTCAGAGTCGCAGTCGACGATGTCCGTGAAATATTGTGCGCGTTACGAATTTTTTTGTTAAAATTGATAATGTTTCAGGCCACATCCAGCATCGTCACGATAATGATGGCGGCGATGATTTTGTCATCTCCGGTGAAATGTCACGTTAAAAGGAAATTGACAAACGTTTGCGTGCTTTGAAACATTCGTCCTCCAGTTTCGATGTAAAATCCAAATCAATTGGCATATTTTGCCATGACGTGACAACTTGAATTGATTGGCTGTGTCGTCGCTGGGTGGTAGAGGGCTCGGGTTCAAACGTTGACATCACACTTACACGATCTAACCCAAAATGAACGAAATATGAATCTTAATATTGGTCGCGAAAGCCTTACGCATAAAAGTAATCACGCATGGACAGTACGCTCGTTGAACTTCTTTCGCACTGTACGCAGCCAACCTATGCTAATCGGAGGTGCGGGGAAGGACAGCAAAAACTAAACATAGAAAGCGATTTGAAAGTAATGAGTTTTCCCATCTCCGTGTAAAAGTGCACAAACAATCCATACAGAGGAAGAGAGCCGCAAGATACACCCATCCCGAGTTTAAAGCGAGTTATCGCTTGCAGCATTCGACAGCCAGGCGAGGCCCAGGAGGCAATGGAGGCCCTTATCACTCGCGCTCGGCCCAACTCTTAAGCCGCTCAGTTGCATGAGCGAGCCCCTCGGCCACGGCCCGGTGGCTCAGGCTCGGAGCCGGCTCGGCCTATGAAGGCATTGGCTTTGGGCCTCCACAATTTGAGCCACGGCCAAAGCCTGCGGTGGCGGACATTTGAACGGGGACCCCGGTGGATTCCCACCAATGAACAGGAGGCTCATCTTACAGATGACAGGCCACTCGTTGGTGGACAGATCGGCTCCACGGTTAGCATCTGTTGTAGAGTACATAATGCAAGGGGGGGGGGGGGGGGAGTTTGTTGGATTTGATCGTGTAAATATTAAACGTGTCGTTAAAGCCGCCATCGCCCGACACAGCCAATTAGTAAGGTTTGTCACGTAAAAACGCGCCGTTTAGTTATTAGTACACCACACCGGTGTGTGGGAGAGTAAACACGCAACATTTACAATTTGAGTACGACGTTTCGCTGGTGATTACAGCCAGCTTCATAGGGCGATTTGACAGATTTGTGAAGTAGTAACTAATTGGCACGTTTCGTTTAAGTGACAAACCTTACTAATTGGCCCTTTTGGCTGGTGGTGGATTAACGACACATTTATATTTACCAAAAAAATCCTTCATGAATAATATTGGTCGCGAAAGCCTACTACGTGTTAAACGTGGAGAGTATATGTATATGCTTGCTATCACTGTGCAGCAAGTATATAGTCCATCAGATTGTTCTTGCCACTACAGTCCGGCCAATACATAGTCTAGCATATATTATTCATTAGACAGCTTGCATGGTGTATGGACGCGCCTATGAAGCGGTGGCAAGATGGTGATTAGAAAGGGCAATGTTAGCCAAGATCTATAGCGCAGAAGGTAGTAGAAATCATTTGGAAACGTGGATTCGTTCACCAGAACGCACGCTAGAGCATTTTAACGCCGAAACTGGCTCCATAAGATCCGTGCTGGAATCTAACTCATGAGGGCACCGCTGCAGGTTGGCCAAGTGACCACCCCGAGCACGGTTATTAAAAAATCAGTGGAAAATAAACTGAACCGTACCGCGTTGGCAGCGGCGATTGAGCACAGACAGCGTAAAAAACAAAAAAACTCTCAACACATTCGTCAATAGAGGGCTCCGTGGGTGGATACGAGAGCTGCAGTGTCCAACTCGGATTCACTCGAGCGAATATCTCTGGCGCCTCTCTCTCTCTGCCACGAATCAAGGCCACCTATTCTGCACCTCCAGAACGGTGGTATCATGATTATCTTGCGTGCTCTTGTCGTCACTGAGTGGAGTCATCATCGTGGGTGTGTGCGCGACCTCAAACTTAATGCGGCACGCGAAGACCCGACCCGGAGTCGAACCTATAACCCCTCTTCTGAATGCCGGGCGGCTGGCTGACGGTGGTTCAATCAGCCTCCCGGGTCTCCCCAACCCCCCCCACACCCCAACTTCTTCCAGCCCAATCTGCCTTCCACTTGCTCCCGTCTTAACCCCCAGTGAGTACAGCAGCCACCACTGCCACATTGCTAATTCATCAATAGTGACCTTCATTAGGAGGCAGCAACCACGCCGGTGGGGCAGGGCACGGGTAGGTGGGAGGGATATTTGGTTATATATCACCCCAAGCATCATCATCATCAGCATCAACACGATCCATGGGCAGGTAGCCAGTGCCGGATTAAGCTAGTGCGGGGCCTGTAGAATATTTTATAAAGTGGCTCTAAATAAAATAAAAAATAAAATAAATATTACAACACATTTCTTTTTTACTTGCACAGTAAAGTAATTGTATTTTTTCATTTGCTATACAGCCAGATAATACGACAAATCGCTAACCTTAAACACCCAGTCGTTCATAAAAGTTGAAGGCGGTATAGTACTATAGTAATAGAGCAAGTACAGAATCACAGAACCTCAATTGATAGCTTGAAAGCATGCAGTGCGGGGCCCTTGAAAGTGCGGTGCCCTTAGCATGTGCAGCTACTTTTGCTACTTGGATGATCCGGCACTGCAGATGGCCCTTTAGGTGTCAACTTCACTGTTCGTTGTTTGTTTCCACCTTCATGTCTCCGTCTAGTGCTTATATGCTCTAGTAGTGCACTGCATCTTTCATGGCGCCGATCTCCAGCATCGTCATCGCCACCGTCGTCATCCGTCGTCATCCGTCGCTGTCGTCATCCGTCGTTGTCATCATCCGTC
>CM025645.2:3584762-3595696 GCA_014621495.2 Entosphenus tridentatus
CGTCGTTGTCGTCAACCGTCGTTGTCGTCATCCATTGTTGTCGTCATCCGTCGTTGTCGTCATCCGTCGTTGTCGTCATCGGCGTCATGGTCGTCGCCGCCGTCGTCTGTCGGCGTCGTCGTTGTCGAGCCAATCTCTGTGAGGTCTTTCCTCCCATTTTCCCCAAACAAACAAACAACAACAAACTATTTTAAATCTTCCTGTTGTTGTCTATCCTTAGAGAACTGGTGCCAGAATTATGTTGCCACTCCTTGAGCACATTTTTACCAGGAAAGTGGGAAACGACAAAAATGACGAAATATGCAGCGCGACACCCACGGTGCCATATGCCCAATGGATCGTGATGATGATGATGATCCATGATACAGGTTTTTTAGGGGGGGTTAGATCGTGTAAATATAAAAGTGTCGTTAAATCCGCCACCACCCGACACAGCCAATTAGTAAGGTTTGTCACGTAAACAGAACGTGTCAATTCGTTATTAGTGTAATAAACCTCCTCGAGACGGCTTCTGGAATCAGTCCTTTATTTTCCACTTCCACAGTTCACAATACTCCCCGTTGCTGGCAGGCAACGGGAAGTGGGCAGACAGCCACCGGAGACGCACCGCCCACGTGGCACCCAGAGCCCAGCACGCGCGTGGCCCCTGCTCCCTTCGTCCCAGGTCTGCTCCCGACTCTCCCGTCTCTCCCCCTTTTAACGCCTGGGTCACGTGGTACCCTTAAGCCAATCCTGAATAGCCAGCGTCGAACATTCCAGATTACTCCCCGTCAACTCCCGGGACCACGCCTCTGATCCGGCTTCCCATTAGCTGAGGCTAAGACCGGCCGAGCCAATCACCCTAGCTAACATGCCGTGATCACGCCGAGGCCATGCTCCCAGGCTCCCCCCTCATTGGCTATAAAGCGGGACCGGCAAAGCCGATCGCCACGTGAGCCGTACATGGCTCTTATTACATTAGTACAGGACACCGGTGTGTTGAAGAGCAAAGCAACAACATATTCTTTGGGTCTTTCGGTAAAGTCACGTAGATAGGTTCAAAGAAAATAATGCTGCTGACATTTGGGCTACGGCCATTTTAAACCTTTATAAAGAGTTTTCCTTTAGAAGCTAACCCCCTTTTCCTGATGACAACTGCTTGTGTTGCGATCGAAACGTCGTAGTTTTTTGTTATTTTCTTTGAAAGTATCTACGTGACTTTACTAAAAAACCAAAAAAATATGAATTCCTGCGAACACGAAAGCTTTAAGTCAAGATTTAAAGCCACAACATTTACAATCTGAAAACGACGCTTCGCCAGTAACTACAAATATCTCCATCACGCGACAGCCAGATTTGTGCAACAGCTGTTGCCTGATGAAGCTAGTTGTAATTACTGGTGAAACGTCGTCTAAAAAAAACATGCATTATGGATGATATTGGTCGCGAAAGCCCACGTGTTAGGATGATGACGATGATGACTGCGATAGTGTACGTTCTACGATATGGAGAGCGGTAGATGTAGTGGTTAGCGCGCTACGCTACGAACCCGGCGACCCGAGCACGCTCACGGCCAACACCAGTGACGATCATCTGAACCGGTCCTGGGCCTCCCCTATGTCGACACAGTCTCAAGTGAGTACCTGTTCGGGCGTGGTGCTGGCCACCCACCCACTCGTGTGCCATGCCGGCCTTCATCGGTGCTACTCGCTAACACGCACTTGCCCCCAACAGTCTGTTGGGGCTACAATTGGGGGCATCTTTGTCGGCATTTGTCGTTGATTGAAGCTGCGGCTCGGGAGAGACGCCGGTTGACCACCGCTGCCGTCGGATTGTTAGGCCCGTCTCGAGGGGCTCTGCGTTGCACGTCGAGGCAACGGCTGAGCATCGGCAGAGCGATCATCGGGGAAAGAAAATTAATAAAACGCGTTGCCTTCGAATGTTTACGGTGACAGCGCTCATCATGACTTTTCTACAGCAGATAAAGGTGTTTTCGATGCCCTCTCCACCCCCCCCCCCTACAGGGGGGGAAACACGTGTTTGGTTTTTTTGCAGCAAACGAGCGCAGTGATTTACGTTTGACGAATGTACCTTGAGTGGAATAAAGTTGTTTAATTTTACAAATACACAGATTAATATGTTTCGTGACTCTTTTTTTTAGTCAGGAAATATTTGAAACTTGTACATACCATTAGCCGTAGGCCCATCAATACTTTATTACCGGGCTTGATTAATAACATCTCTCACGCCGAAAGTGTGAGTTCCTAGCGCCTGTGCCCCACACCTCTCTCTCTCTCTCTCGGAGTGCAAACACCTGTGATGCCTCCTCTATCGGTCTCGCTCGAGTTTCATTCAATTTTCGTTTAAAAAAAAATTCCATCCGATTCAAATCGTTATAGGGAGGTCTATTTGCACCGACAAAAAAAAGTTTGCATGTCGCGTGTTCCCGAAAATCAACCCCTGCCCACCTGTATTCAGTCACGTGTTGTCACGTGTATTTAGCAACGCTTTAAAATGTTGCAGGAGGAGGGAGCGGTGGCGCAGCGGTTAGCGCACACTGCGCCGTTTGCGCAAATGTCGGCGATCCGAGTTCGATTCACGCACGGCAGCCAACGGCACCTGCCTGCCAGTGGTATCTGAACCGGTCCTGGGGCCGCGAGATTCACCAACTCGCAGTGACGAACGTGGTGAAGTATGGTCAACCAATAAAAGGGCCAAACGTTAGCACGACATTTTCTGGATTATCAGACGCTCGGAGAAGTATAAACGCACCACGAACTTGTGCCGGTGACTAAACAACTGTATACAAAGCTGGTCACACACACACATACACACATAAACACGGACAAAGATCCCCCGTATAGCCTCAACAGACTATTGGGGCAAGTGCTGTTAGCGAGTAGCACCTATGAAGGCAAAGGAAGAAAAAGACATTTTACGGGTCAATTAATTGGGGGGTCAGAAGACATCTGGACCCCGTGAGAATTAACTAAGCTGTTGTTATTTTACCAGGTAAGGCCCACTGAGCTATGTAGCTCTTTGTCAGAAGCGACCTGGCCACAAATGATAGCTCAACGAAGTGGCTTATGACGAGACCATTTATATCTTAATTTTGGAGCTTTCGTGACTGCAGGAATTATTCTTTGGTTCTTTCGGTTAAGTCACGTCTAAAGATAAAATAATAAATTAAATAATAGCATATTACGACGTTTCGATTGCAACACAAGCAACCATCATCAGGCATAAAATAAATAGCAACAAAAATCTAACTAGAAAACTATAGACAGACAAACAAGCAGACAGACATCACAAGGACACATAGAGAGAGAACACATATCGGCACAAAGAGAGAGGTCGTTTCTGTGGTGGGGCCTTAAATATAGAGAGGGGGGGCGGGGGCGGAGAGAGGGAGGGGGCAGAGAAAAAATTAGCATATCAATGAGTGGACGACAACGTGATGCTGCAAGTAAGATGACGATGCGGCACGGTACGCAAGCTTGAAAATCAGGAGAAAGACACACTAAAATTAAATAACCTAGTAAAATATCGAAATGTAATGTAATGCAACACTCTAAACGCGTATCATAATAATGATACATTGTGTATCATCATTGCTATCATTATTATTACGACTTTAATCACCTTGAGCCAGCGAGGAGAGCCTCAGTGAGTCTCAAGACTCTTTCTGCAGGGCGGGGCGCAGGCTGCTGCTACGCGGGGATATTTTCTCAAACCGTGAGAGTTTGACTACTGAAATCAGAAGAAAAGCCAAGGAGTGTTGTTTACCACTGAGTTAAAGCCTGTAGAGCTAAGAAGCTCTTTAACAAGGGTGGTGGGGGCGACTCGGCCGGCAGACAACATCAAAGCATTCCATTCGTTGTTGGAATTGCATCCACATCTGAAACAGTCGTGATTTTAATCACAGAAGTCGGTTTCAATGACGCAGAGGGATGTCACACTGATGGAGATGTCAAGAGACTTACAAAACAAACGGGGAGCTTCCAAACACTTTGAGGCCGCAGCAGCAGCAGCAGCAAGAAAATGTTTTTTTTTTCTTCAAATTGTCCGGCGAAAATCTGCGTGTGCGGGAGAGACAGATGGGGACATCCGGAAGAAAGCCCACCACGAATGACGAGGTGGGGGGGGGGAGAGGGTGGCACCGAGGGCTCCGCACAGATGGATTCATGAATCCATCGTTGTTGGACCGCCGACCTGGCGGCCAAAGAGCCACAGCACCCGAGGTCATTCCCAAGGGAGGCACACACCTATTGAGCTTCCCCATTGTATTGGAGCCAGCCTCTCCATGGCATAACCCCCTCTGACTTCCAGAATGTGGTACCGCACGGATTTTATCGACCGCGCAGATGCGATGGGCTGAGTCGACTCCCGACGGGGATTTGAACTCGTTGCGTTGTGCGTCTTTGGATGTCAAAAAACAGGATCCCATAGAGACTGTTGGGTGAAATCGCTGTTAGCGAACACCTATTGAGGACCAGTGTGCGGTTTGTGGGCGTTGCGTCTGATGATGTTGATCCCGGGAGTGTTGCTGATGGTTGTGATGGTGATGATGGCCATCGTGACAATGATGATGATTAATTGGGTGATAATGCAGATAACGACGACGATACTCATGATTTCTACTGCTGATGCTACTGATGAATCTGCTACAGAAACTACTGCCGATGCTGCCAATGATGTTGATGATGATGGCTGTTTAACCGAATGGTTCTGTTAGCAGTAACGATTACTGCAGTGATGGCGATGACGACGATGATGATATTGGTGACCACACACGAACTTAATATCCTGGTACAAGCACCCGACACTGGAATTTCAGACGGCAGAAAAACGAAAATTGTTGTCATTGAGGAGCAACTGATGCTGCTAATGATGCTGATGACGCTGCTGATGATAATTCTAATGATGACGCTGTGTGTAGCTGTTGCTGCTGCTGCTGATGATGATGGTAGTGAATTCACAGTAAGAGCAACACAAAAATGCCACTGCAGGTGTTGTGACGCTAGCGAGCTCTGCCGCATCTGATGACTGATTGGGGCATTTGTCCGTGGTATCGATTTCGCTGTCCTCCCGTAAATCCAATAAAGGCTTCGTCTCCCTCTGCTTCCTACCCCACCCCCCAGACTCCCTACCCCCTGGCGCGCGCCCCTGTGGCGCACCCAGCCCCCCCCTCTCTCTCGCACCTAACCACCTCCCATCTACGAGTGGCCCGTCAACCCCCATCCCAATTCTGTACTAATTCTACTGCACCTGCTATTGTATTTCCCTCCCTCCTAACATCGTGATTGCCGAGTACAGGACAACAGCACCCCCCCCCCCCCAACACCCCCCCCCCCCCCCCCCCCCCCCTCCAAACAAAGACACCAAACAGCCCAGCAACAAACAGCACCACTGCGAGTGGAACGCGAACGATAATAAATGATTCATAAAGAGAGGGCACAACGATGGAGATTTAAAACAGAGCCTTGCCGAAGGCCCAGGTCAATGGTTAATAAATCATTAGATCGGCCGACCCGTACAACTGATGCCACATACATGTGGTAGTTGTGTTAGGGAACCAATCTGTTATATATATAGAGATATGTGCGGCTAGAAATGCACGATAGGGTGTCGAATGATGGTAATGCTTGCCATTTCCTGCCCTGTGAAATGTCGAGCGTGTTTCTGAAACGCTTTGCAGAGGTCAAGGGGTCACGATCACCGACTCCTCCGAACGTTCAAGGGCTTTGAGCTCCAGATATGATTGAAAGGCACCGAGGGGTCGGCTGTAGGGATCGTGCACGGCGGGACCCCCCCCCCGGCTAGCGGCGATCGCGAACGAACGAGGGTCGACTCACAAGCGATGGAGGTGCTGATTGTTGGTGGCTAGGAGATGTTAACTCCTTCGCCTGGTATACAGGAGGTCGTGGGGTTCGATCCCCAACCTGACGCCGATATATTTGGAGTAAGGGTGTCTTTCTCCCCTTCAATTTCCCCCTCCACATTTAGAATAACGCGCGTAGGGGCCATCCATTGAGTAGGTACTGCAAAAATCTGTCAAAACTTGACCCCGCCGCCCCTTCCTGTACGCACGCGTACTTTTTACACCCCCCCTTCCACCTGCGTACGTACGCTTGACGCACCCCTATCCCCCCCCGAATCCTATAGAACAGCCGAAATTTTTATTTAATCCCTGCAGAAACGGTCAACGATTACTAATATTAACAACGTGTTTAAGCAAATAGACAGTCCACCGCCGGACTATCTAACTCATTTGAAGGCCAATTTAGACAAATTATTATCGAGGCTTCACTCCCCCCCCCCCCGCGTTCCCTATGGGTAAATTGTCAGTAGACCCCCCCCCCCCCCATACGCAAGCGTACGAATTTGGGTTAACCCCACCCCCTCCCCAATCCATGCGTACGCACTGAATGGATGGCCCCTTCGAGTCTTTGGCTGATATAAATGGCCACGTGATAAGCCGCCTCATTGGGCTATCATTTGCGGCCAGGTCGCTTCTGAAAAAAAGAGCTGTATAGCCCAGTGGGCCCTTACCTGGTAAAATAAAAAAATTAAAAAAGTTACATTTTAGTTCATTAAGCACACAAGATGGACCATCGTTTGTCGGGACCGGCTGGACTGGAGCTGATTTCCGAGTCGCCGGTGCAGTGGGGGTCCTCATGTCTGATTCTAATTAATCTGAGGGCGTGAAGAGCCTTGGGAAAACCGGAGCAAAGTTTTGGTTGACCGCGTTTTCAGTCCATTGCCCCGGGTTCTGACAAACAGCTACATAGCTCAGTGGGCCTCACGTGGTAAAATAACAACAGCTTAGTTCATTCTCACGCGGTCCAGATGTCTTCTGACCCTCCAATTAATTGGCCCGTAACATGTCTTTTTCTTGCTTTGCCTTCATAGGTGCTACTCGCTAACAGCACTTGCCACAATAGTCTGTTGAGGCTATACGGGGGGTCTTTGTTTGTGTCTGTGTGTGTGGGGAGCGGTGGTGTAGCGGTTAGCGCTACGCTGCGTTACGAACCTGACGACCCGGGTTTGATTCCCGCTCACGGTCAACACCGGTGACGATTATCTGAACCGGTCCTGAGCCTCCCCTAGGTCGACTCAGCCTCAAACGACTACCTGGTTCGGTGTGTAACCATCGCCACTGGGGAGACAAAGGCGGCCGGGCGTGGTGTTGACCACCCAAAACCTCGTGTGCCGTGCCGGTCTTTATAGGTGCTCGCTAACAGCACTTGCCCCTACACTCTGTTAAGGCTATCCGGGGGATCTTTGTCTTTTTGTGTATGTGACCAGCTTTGTATACAACTGTTTCGTCACCGGCACAAGTTCGTGGTGCGTTTACACTTCCCCGATCGTTTTTTTTACGCAAAGAATATCGTGCGAACGTTTGGCCTTTTTATTGGTTGACCATACTTCACCACGCTGGTCACTGCGAGTTGGTGACTCTGGCGGCCCCAGGACCCGTTCAGATACCACTGGCAGTGTCGTTGCCTACGGTCGGGGATCGAACTCGGATCCAGAGGATATGGTGCTGACGTCACCGTGAAGAGCCTTGGGAGAAGCGGCGCAAATCTACGGGTCCCCCATTGTCAGTCCAATTGGCCGGGTTCATCGGTGGCGAAGCTGCAGCCCTCCTGGGTTACTGCATCACTCTCGATTGGAAGCTTTCGTGACTGCAGGAATCCATACTCTTTGGCTCTTTGGCTAAAGTCACGTAGGTAGAAAATGAATAGATCACGAGGTTTAGATCGCGACACAAGCGACCGTCATCAGGTGAGACAAACACAGCAGCGGAAGTGCTGACGCATCGCGTTGGGATATTCCCTCGCCCGTGCCTGCGCCCAGTCACGCTTTCGTTGCGTGGCCCCCTTCTCGCTTCGCTTCACCGGAAGCAACTCCCCCTGGAGCACACAACAACAACAACAATAACAACAACAACAAGCTGCAGCTTCCGTTGCTCCCTTAAAACAACCCCCATCTCTCCTCCCCTAGCCCCTTCATCATCTTGCTATACATACTGCCCCCCCCCAACCTTCAACTAGGCCTACCCCTATCACTATCCCAACCCCTATCACTACCCCAACCCCTATCACTATCCCAACCCCTATCACTATCCCAACCCCTATCACTACCCCAACCCCTATCACTACCCCAACCCCTATCACTACCCCAACCCCTATCTCTATCCCAACCCCTATCACTATCCCAACCCCTATCACTACCCCTATCTCTACCCTAACCCCCATCACAACCCCAACCCATATCACTACCCCTATCACTACCCCAACCCATATCACTACCCCTATCACTACTCCAACCCTTGTCACTACCCCCCAACCCCTCCTTCACCATTCCAACCTGTTCTCCTGTCACCATAGCTATACCAACAACTTTAATAACCTCACTCATGATTTCAGCCACTATAATGTAACGTAAAATTATAACAATTTTGTTTAAAAAATATTACTCTATATAAGATAAGGAGACATGATGCTGTGTGAATCGAAGTTGCTTTCATCTGATTTCTTGGAAGAATTATGTTATCGGTGGCGTTTGAGAGTGGACATTAAGAGTCGATGTTGATTAAACATATGAACCAAAGAGATCGGCCTCGTCTCGTTGTTGTTCGCCAATGAATCACAGAGCCTGTAGGTGCATCGTCCCTTATTGGTGGACGCGAAGCAGTCTATCACATGTGACACGAGAGGCGCAAAGGTTCTACAGCACTGCGTGCAGTGCATTGTGGGAGCAAGGCGACTTCAGCCAATGGAGATGAGCGGAATGGAGGGGACTTTGAAATGGTGATAAACTAAAGTATTTCACTTTTTTTGTTTATTTTACCAAGTCAGGCCCACTGAGCTATGTAGCTCTTTTTTACAAGCGACCTGGCCACAGATGATAGCCCGACAGAGTGGCTTATCGTCACGTGGTCATTTATGGCAGCCAAATAATCCAAACGCATGTTGGTTCTAAATGTGTAGAAAATCACGTGACCACGATGAGAGAGAGACACGCAAACTCCAAATATACAACAGGCGTCGGGGTCGGGATAGAACTCACAACCTCCTGCATACCAGGCGAGGCAGTTAACATCTCCTAGCCACCGTGGCATCCCGGAATACAACAAAACCCTGGCCATCGCGATGGGGGGTTACGTTCTTGAAAGTAGCTGCAATAGGCAAAAATCCACGATCCGACAACTTAAAAGCAAATGGGGACTACTCGGGAGTTTGGTTCGGAATACGACACCCACCCCTCCTGGTGGTTTTACGCTACCCTAAATCAAGCCCAACGCGTGAAACAGGAAGTATTTAACATGTTAAAAATGATGATTTGTAACTGTGTTAAATATAACGTGTGCAGTGAACGTATATGCTAGTGGTGGGGGGTAAGAGAATGTTAGTGAGAATTCAAAACGGCGGGTGACTGAACCTCACTTCCTCCTCTTGGACAGTTTAACATGCAGCAGGCTTTCGCCACCAATATTATCCATAATGGACGTGTTTTAGGTTAGATCGTGGACATATAATTGATATCCTTAAACCCGCCACCACCTGGCACAGCCAATTATCAAGATTTGTCACGTGAACAAATCGTGCAAATCAGTTCCGAGTTTAGCACTGACCGGTGTGTTGGAGAGTAAACCCACAACATTTACAATTGGAGTCATCGTGACGTTTCGCCGGTGATTACAATAACCAGCATCATCAGGCGAGAGCCAGAGTTGTCCTCATTGGAAGCTGGGAGCAACACGTGACCTGGGAGACGATGGGACGTCACGTGGGTTCTTCTTCAGCGTCATCGCGAGCAGAGTGCGGTTAAGAGTACGTTACGTGTGTGCATGTACGTATGTATGTTGAGCTTCTTTTGCACCGTACGTAGCCAACCGTGCTCATGGCAGGTGCAGGGCAAGGACAAGCAACTAAACACAAAACGCAGTTCTTAAACAAACGAGTGCTCAATCTCGATGATTTAAAAGCGCACCTACTGTAGCTCACAGCGGATGCCTAAGCACTTAATTGGGATGCGAGCTGCAGAGAAATCTCGCGGCCAAACCGCGAACGATCACGCCACCTCAGGGGTGACGATCGGCTAAGTCTGCGGCCTCGGTCAGATGGGCGCGAGTGGTCAAATTCGGCGATGGGGAAGACCCGCGTGGGGCGAGGTGGTTGGTGAACTTTTTGACCCGAACGGATTTCCGCTGCCGGCAACGATGTGGGCTGGCGCAGCTGCAATGTTGCCGTAAAGTCGCTTGCTTGCACGTTTTTTAATCTCTTCTTTAAGATTTGATTTTAGCACGGCACATTGTATATGTATATATATTTTTTGTATTCAAAATCTAATTTAAAATTTGTTATATTTTTTTCCCCGCCTCGTTTCGTCTCGTTTGTTCCGATAGCCCAGAGATATTCAGGTGCATGTTTTAAAATTTTACTTTGGTCGGGCAATATAATATAAAAGTGCATTGAGATGATTTAGATTATTTTGCTGCGATAAATGTCCAAATGATGGTGACACTTTGTTGAGCTATCATTTGTGGCCGGGTCGCTTCTAAAAAAATCAGTTAATACCTCAGTGGGCCTTGCTTGGTAGGATGGGGATGGTTTAGTTTTATTTTGTACGTGTCTAGGTGATTTGTTTACCTTTCTCGTACTTTGCACTCCTATCGTGTTTTTGTAGATGTTTGTTGTTGTGACGTTCTTACCTCCTGCCGCTACTGGATGTCTGTGAAAAGACCTCCATGACCCATCGGATTCCCCCACAAAAAAAAAATATTCTGAGTGTAAATATCACTGGCGCGCGGTGGTGGAGAACGCGTGTCACGTGACGTGCACAGACGTTATGACGTCACACCGAGACACCGGTGTACATCTTGTCGACGGATCCTTTCATCTCCATCTGTCGGTCATCTCTCATCTCGATCGTCGTGCAGGATGAGT
>CM025645.2:3671769-3688983 GCA_014621495.2 Entosphenus tridentatus
CGTGGATTCACACACACATACACTCACTCACCCAGAGACTCACTCACTAGTGGACGCACACACCCACATACATATTCTATGGAGGGAAAACCCGGCGGACCCGGAGAAAAACGCAAGCGACCACGGGGAGAACATTCAATATCAAATATACAGCAGCAGGCGTCAGGGTCGGAATCGAACCCACGACCTCCTGCATACCAGGCGAGGTAGTTAACATCTCCTAGCCACCGCGTCACCGCCGCGCCCTAATCCTCGAGTCCACGCATTCACCAGACAGAAGCAGCCGCTGACTAAAGTGGCGGTGACGTCACCGTAGCGCCTGTGCCAGGCTAGGTGCACAGTGCGGAATGTGTGTGAGGTGTGAAGGTCGCGGAACGGGCGCCAGGTGTTATGGGTTAACTGAATAAGATGACTAACGCCCCATTCATAGACAAAGATCACCCGTATAGCCTCTATCAACACATCTGTTCACGTGCGTAGTAAGATGATACGTACGCTAATGTATGTATGTATGCATGGCGTGCATATACACAACGACAAAGATCTCCCGCATCGCCTTCGTAGACGTTTGTGGCGTCTATGAAGGCCGATGCAGTACACGAGGGGGTAGGTGCTCAGCACCACGCCCGGCCGCCTTTGTTTCCAAAGTAGCGATGTTTACACACCGCACCAGGTACTCAATTGAGGCTGAGTCGACCTAGGGGAGGCCCAGGTCCGGTTAAGAAAATCGTCACCGGTGTTGGTGACCGTGAAAGTTAATCGAACTCGGGTCGCCGGGTTTCGTATCGCAGCGTTACCGCTCTCCACACACACGAACAAACACGCGCACATACATACACTCTCATAGGCATCTGACTTTTCATTCAGAACCAAGTTCCGACTCGATCATCCTCATTCGCAACCACTCTGGAAATTCCACATTCCCATGGCGGGGACGGCCACGGCTGACATCAGTGGCGAGTGTTGTTACCAGGAGCGGTCCTGGGTCTCCCCGCTTAACCAACTCGCTGTGACCAGCGTGATGAAGTATGGTCAAAACAACCCCTTGTGAGTGGCACGGTGGGGATGGGGATGGCGTGAGTGGCTCATAATGACCAACGCTCCTTTTGTTGAAGGCTGATACTGTCACGTGCTCTTTCACATCCCGTGGTCTTTAACGTCACTGCTGGTCAGTGACCACTCACGGATCGCGAGGTATCGAACTCGCAGCGCTTCGACGCGTCGCCTCCGAGCCAGCGGTGGGCTTCTCCACGTTCCTGTGACGGGGGAGCCGATCTTGTCACTCCTTTCTGATACCCAACTTTAGCGACCTCGGAGGAATTCAAACTAATGAGTGACGATGATGGGCTTAGAACTCA
The DNA here is from genome assembly GCA_014621495.2 of Entosphenus tridentatus. Taxonomy (NCBI): domain Eukaryota; kingdom Metazoa; phylum Chordata; class Hyperoartia; order Petromyzontiformes; family Petromyzontidae; genus Entosphenus; species Entosphenus tridentatus. The sequence goes on from CM025645.2 coordinate 3,673,128, forward strand.
CTCCAGGCCGCGATTCGGTGACGGTTCAGTCCTGAATTTACTGAAGTATCTCACGTCACCGCAGGGCAAGTTATAGATGGGGGGGGGGGGGTCGAGACCCACACTTTACCCCACCAAGATATACTGCTGCGTGTAAAGAAGTGGGGTGAGAAAGGAACAGTTGGGGGGGAGGGGGGGGTGATGGAGTGTGGGAATGATTAGTTGTCCATTGTTAGCATGCCGCGCCCGGAGGTTGGCATTTGTGACGAGTGGCATCACCGTTAACATATGTACTCGTGATACACGCAACGATCATAGTTGACACAACGCTCACCAAAACTATCGCTCGGACATGTTTCGTTCTTGAAGCAAGACGGCACTCACAAATTACACTCATACATAACGCTCGCAAATAACACACAACACTCATTAACAGCACATCAACCATACATTACACTCGTCAATAGCATTCGAAGTCGACTCAACACTCCCAAATTACACAACAGTCATAAACAACACAACATTGTGTGGTGATGAAACATAAAGCCATCGGTACATTACTTAAATGTCGTGCGTGTGCATGCATATACGTATATGTGTATATGTATGTCTGCGTGCATGTACACATGTGTGTTCACGTGTGTGTGCATGTATATATGTGTGGCTACAAAGACAACGTGGGGAGTGGTGGTGTAGTGGTTAGCGCGTTGTCCCACGATCTCGAAGACCCGAGTTCGATTCACGCTCACGGCCAACACTGTCGATTATTTGAACCGGTCCTGGCGCTCCCCTAGGTCGACTCAGCCTCAAACGAGTACCTGGTGCTGTGTGTAAACATCGCCACTCGGGATACAAAGGCGGCCGGGCGTGGTGCTGCCCAATCACCCCCTGGTGTGTATAGGTGCTCGCAAACAGCGCTTGCCCAACAAGTCTATGGGGGGAAATTGTACGTCTTTGTATATGTATGTATGTATGGGCACGGCGCTAGCCACTCACCCCCTCGTCTGTGAAAGGCTATACGGGGAATCCTTTGTCTTTCAAGTGTGAGTGTGCGTGCATTACAAACACAGAGACACACGGACGCTTCATGAAATAAATTAATATACTATTCACAAACACATGCGTACGCACACGCTGAACACGCTCACAAAATACACACATGCTATACACAATCACTATGCATCACACACACACACTACGTTACTCACACATTCACGTGACATGAAGCACATACAATAACAAAGACCCCCCGTGTAGCATGCATAGACTGTTGGGGCAAGTGCTGTTAGCGAGTAGCTCTTAAGAAGACCAACACGGCACACGGAGCGGGCGGTTGGGCCACCCAGTGATGATATTTACACAGCCAAGTACCCATTCAAGGCCGAACTGATCTAAAGGAGGCCCACCCAGGACTGGATTTAGATATTCGCGACTGAGTCGGAATCGAAATCGGGTCGCCGAGTTCGTAGCGATGCGCTAGCCACTGCACGACCGCTTAACACGTACACAAACACACACACAAAATACAAAGATCCCCCGTATAGATTGAACAGACTGTTGTGGCAAGTGCTGTTAGCGAGCACCTGTGAAGGCCGGCACGGCACACAAGGGGGTGGGTGACAAGCACCACGCCCGGCCGCCTTTGTCTCCCGAGTGGCGATGTTTCTACATCACACCAGGTACTCATTTGAGGCTGAGTTGACCTATCGGAGGCCCGGAACCGGTTCAGAAAATCGTTACTGGTTGTTGGTCACCGTGAGGCTGGAATCGGAACTCGGCTTGCTGAATGTAGTAGCGCAGTGCGCTAACCGCTGCGCCACCGCTCCCCCCACACACACACACACCCGCACGGACATTGAGTCCCGAACGACGCCAAACACCCATTGATGAAATCCATGCGGGGCAGGGGGGGGTAGGGGGGGAACCCATCCCAATCGATGGAGCAACATCCTCACCAAATCCGTGTCCTGAGACTCAAGTGAGGCCATCCTCAACAAACAAGATTGTCATCCGAGTTGTAATGAACACCAAATATTAAACACATGCGCGCGCATGCACATACACACGACCCGTTGCACACACGCACTCTTGCGCGCGTGCGTGCGCGTGTGTGCGCGTGCGTGCGCGTGCGCGTGCGTGCGTGCGTGCGAGGGTGCGGTGGTCACTGTTTGTGGAGCGGTGGCGCAGACACGCCGCGATCCCGGCGACCCGAGTTCGACTCCCGCTCGCGACCCACCAACACCTGGTGACGATGATCTGACCCGATCACGTGGCCTGAGTACGCTGGTGCGGTGTGTAAACACGGCGACTGGGGAAGACAAAGGTGGTCGGGCGTGGTGCTCACCACCCATCCCCCCCCCCCTCGTGCGCCGTGCCGGCCTTCACAGGTGCTCGCTAACTGCACTTGCCCCTGCAGTCTGTTCAGGCTAGACGGGGGATCTTCATCTTTGTGACGTGCACGTGCGCATCCTGAGTCGTGTGGCGCTGCTGTGCTCCCATTTCGACTGCGCTGCCGACTTCGTCAGCTATGCCTGACCGGCGTGGTGAAGTATGGTTAAGTTTTAACACCCCTTGACACGCGCGGCGTGAGCGTGGGAGGCGGGGGGGGGGGTCATCCAGCAGTGGATTGCCAGGGGGGGGGGGGTCTGGCACAATGACACGTACTGTACAGTCAAGTAAATCGTACAAAAATATCTTCTTGAGATGTGTAAACATTGCGTCGCGAATTCTCAACCGGCCCCACACCAATAGACTTGTGACACACACACACATATCCCTGAGCTATTTGTACATTGTAAACCCACGTCCGTTATTCTACACAAAGACAATCCCATTGACGTGAGTGAATTTATCTCATTTCACGAACTGAGATTCATTCATTCACCCCGCCACGACACCACCATCACCACCACCCCTCCCGTTGACGTTATTAACACGAGATATCAATAACAACAACAACAACAAAAATACAAATGTTAATTGTTACTGTGTGTGAAGTTTGCAATATATAGGAGGGGGGGGGGTGACTATAAAATCTGTCACTCGCGAACAGAGCGAAGGTTTGCTGTGGCGCTGCTGCTGCTGCTCTGTTAACAGTGGTGCATAAACAACAACACGTACGTCAACAACAACAACACGTACGTCAACAACAACAACAACACGTACGTCAACAACAACACCGACTCCACTGTGGCCTGAAAGTCCAAGGGATCCGGCAGCCTGCATCTCCGAAGCCGCGTGCGGCTCTTTAAAGAACCGCTCCGCGACAATTTATTGATTAAAGGAGCCAACCACGGCCACGTCGTCGTCACCACGTGGCACCGCGGCGGCTCGTGACATATTTGAGGGGTGTTTGGGTTTTTTGTTACCGAATTCGAATAAGAAAAACAAAGTCTCTTGTTGTTTTTGCTGTTGTTTTGTTGACATTCGTTTGCCGACCCCCCCCCCCGAACCCCCGCATTAAACGCACACAATAAACGACGTTTCGGGCGATGGACCTTCTCATGGTTTCTCCTATGCGGAAGGGTCATTACCTGGAACGTCCCATAGTATATATTTTTTCATCATTTAGACTGATTTGGAACGTCACAGGGTCGGGTGGGGTGGGGGGGGGTCTTTAACGTCGTCGTATAGACGGCGCGCTTTGGTAAAGCCCTCGACGCACGTTGCGAATTACCCGGGTGGGGGAGGTGGAGGGGTGTAAGGGGGGGGGCATTGGACATGAGTCGAACTGTGGTTTCAAAACGCAGCGGCTCAAGTTGCGTGAGTGTGGGGGTTACGCGTGCGCGCGTGCACGTGCGCGTGTACGTACGTGCACGCGCGCGTACGTGCACGCGCGCGTGTGCGCAAGCACGTGCACAGCTGCGGTGTAGCGTGTACGTGTGGCGGAGAGCGAGGGAGCGGTGGCGCAGGAGTTAGCGCGCCGCGCGGCGCAACCCGGGGAACCGAGTTCGACTCCGCGCTCACGGCCACCGGCGCCGATGACGATCACATGAGAACCGGTCCCGAGCCTCGCCCTAGGTCGACTCAGCCTCAAATGAGTACGTCACCTGGGGTGCTGTGTGTAAACGTCGCCACTCGGCAGACAAAGGCGGTCGGGCGTGATGCCGGCATTCAAAAGGTGCTGATCGCCAACAGCACTTGCCCCGGGAGTATGTTGTGAGGCTACACGGGGGTCCTCTGCCTTTGTGTAAACGTGTATGCAAATGAATATGTGCATTTCAACACTCGCTCACCCCATCTGTGTCGTCACCCCCTTTACCCCGCGTGCCTTCACGGTGCACCTAGCCTGGCTGTGCTGACGTCACTGCCAATTAGTGGCGAATAGCCGCTGCTGTTGTGAATGTGCATGCGCCTCTAAATGTTCGTGTGTTCACGTGCGCGCGTGTACGTGCCCCTGTACACTTGTGCGTAGCAGTGAGCGCGCCGCGCTGCGAACCCGGCGACCCGAGTTCGATTCCCGCTCACGGCCAACGTCGGTGACGATTCATCTGAACCGGTCCTGGGCTTCCTCTAGGTCGACTCGGCCTCAAATGAGTACCTGGTGCTGTGTTGTAAACATCGCCACTCGGGAGACAAAGGCGGTCGGGCGTGGTGCTGGCCACCCACCCCATCGCGTGCCGTGCCGGCATTCATAGGTGCTGCTCGCTAACTGCACTTGACCAAAAAAGTATGTTGAGGCTATACGGGGTATTTTTGTCTATATATTATACACACACGCGCGCGCGCGCGTGTCTAGAATGTGTGTAAATATCACTTTAAAATTTGAATCATTCTTACGCACAAAGACCCCCCCCCCATATAGCCTTAACAGACTGTTGGGAAATATATAAACACGTAGACATATATACACTTATATAATGTCCTTCCCCCGCACCTCCGATTGGTACGGTTGGCTACGTACGGTGCGAACGAGTTCAACATATAATAACAAAGACAAAGATTCCCCGTATAGCCTTAACATACTGTTGGGGCAAGTGCTGTTAGCGAGCACCTATGAAGGCCGCAACGGCACACGAGGGGGCGGGTGGCCAGAACCATGCCCGGCTCCCTTTATGTCTCCCTAGCGGCGATGTTTACCCACCGCACCAGGTACTCAATTGAGGCTGAGTCGACCTAGGGGAGGCCCAGGACCGGTTCAAAATAATCGTCGCCGGTGTCGGCCGTGAGCGGGAATCGAACTCGGGTCGCCGGGTTCGTAGCGCAGCGTACTAACCGCTACGCCACCGCTCCCCAAATATATACACACACGTGTGTATAGCTACACACGTGTGTGCGTATAGCTACACACGTGCGTGCGTGTGCATTGATTCTGGGTATTCTACGTTAGTGTTTTACATGGCTGTGTACACCTATGTGCCTGCGTATGCATGTACCATAACGTATTATGTTACATTAATTATTGCAAATTTACTTAAATGTATATGTATATTATGCATTTATCATGTACAAGCATACACAGGTACGTATACATACATGTATATGTTTGCATATAATTGTCGGTCGACTACACGCACTAATTTTTCACGTTGATTTAGAACGTTGTACACACGCACACATAATCTGTTATTTCTACACCTCGCTCTGCATGAATATTACATCTTAGAAACTTTCAAATGCGTTGCTCGCTTGCTAAGGTTATAAATAATAATAATAATAACACGTTTTATAAATATTGATAACTTTGTTGGCACAGTCGTCCTGCTGCACGAACGCTTATCCACGCCTTGAACGCGGGCACGGGGATTGATTCAGCATCCTTCACCACGGCTGGTCAATACGGGGTCGGTGAACGATCGGATAGATGGGTATAGCTGCGGCCGGTGCGCTAACCGCTGCACCACCGCTCCAACAAGAATCCACGTCGTAGGTGGACAGATTCGGTCCAAATCTAAAGACGTGTCTCTCTGCTCATACCAGAATCCGAATATTTATACCAGAGGAATCCGATGAGCTATCAAGCTCTTTTTCACACATGTCCAACAGGGGCGGGTAAGAACGTTTCAACAACAAACAATACAAAGACACGACAGTAAGTACAAACACATGATAGCTGTGGACGCTACACGTTCCCATGACGGGGAACGGTTCATCCGGAGATGACGGTGACTGGTTGAATCGAACTCAAATTACCCCGTGTTTACGACCGCGCATAACAATGCTCTGTATTGAATCTGCGTGCATACGTTGTGTGTGTGTGTGTATGTGCACCTCCGATTAGCACGGTTGGCCACGTAACGGTACGAAAGAAGTTCAACATACACATTCAGTATTAAGCGTTCCTGAGGTGGGGGTGGGGGGGGCAATACGGAGGTCAGCGCACTGCGCTACGAACCCGGCGACCCGAGTTAGAATCCCGCACACGGGAAAAATCTCAGCCGATCCGATGCCTTCCCCAGGTCGACTCAGCCTTAAATGAGCCTTGACAAACATCAGCACTGGGGAGACAAAGGCGACCGGGCGTGATTTCGGCCACCCACCATCCCTCGTGTGCCGTGCCAGACTTTCAAAGGCGCTCGCTAACAGCAGTCGCCCCAACAGCCTTTTTAAAAAGGCTATACGGGGGATCTTTGTCTCGCGGTTTGTATGATTGCACAAAGTACTTCTACGTGTGTGTCTGTGTGTATGTATGCATATGCATCTGTGGGATTAACACCACTCGGGCTACAAAAGCGTTCGGGCGTGGTGCTGGCCACCCACCCACCCACTCACTCGTGTGCTGTACGCAATGGTCTGTTAATGCTATAGTGGTGGTGGGGGGATGGGGGAGAGAATCTTTGTCTTTTTTGCATTCAGCTCGCGTGTGCTGGGTGATACATTGCGCGTGTGCATGCAGGGTACACGCCGTGCGGCATTGCCACGTGTTCACGAAATGATGTTTTTTTTCTCTTAACCCCAAAGAGAAGCACGTGGGACTGGAGAACACGCGCGAAGCAGAGACGTCGTATCGATCTTCATCCAGAAGTTGATAGATCATGCCGATGATAAGAACACTGAGACAGAGAGAGTGAGTGAGGCGCGTGCTTTAAATGGCACTGCGAGACACTCAGAGAGAGAGAGAGAGACGTTCACGCATCACAGCCACGATCTACCCACTGCCGTATGAAGCCTTCATCAGAATCGTCACCGTCTCTCTCTCTCTCTCTGCGACGACACAACGAATCGCCCAGCCCACACACGCGCGCCCAATGCACAAAAAATAAAGATCCCTACCCCCCCCCCCCCCCCCCCCAAAAAAACTGTTGGGGCCAGGGGGCTGTTAGCGAGTAGCACTTACGAAGGCCAACACGGCACACGAGGGGGGTGTTGGGGGGGGGGTGTGTGTGAAGGGGGGGGGCGGCAACACGCCTGGTCGCCTTTGTAGCGAGTTCGACAGATCGCGATGGCTGTTGAGAGAAGTTGATTGCTGCTCGGGGTATAGGGACCCGTCATTTGTGGCCTGCGGTCGAGACTAAGGATGGTCGTGAGTGGCAGCCGAGAGAGAGAGAGAAATAAAGAGATAGATAGAGGGAGAGAGACAGATAGAGAGAGAGAGAGGAACGTCCCACCGTGGAGACGGAGCGATGAGAATCACTCGTTTTTTTATTTTGCTGCTGCTGCTGCTGCTGAATTAAGAAGCGTCCATGTGCCGTCGTGCAGTGCCCGGTTCTGTCCCGCGAGACGCGAGGGCGTTCAGACGCCGCGCGCCGAGTGCGCGTGCCGGGCGGAGCGGTGGTGCAGCGGTTAGCGGCGGCTGCGCTCCGAAATCCGACAGCCCTCGGGGTTCGATTCCCGCACACGGCCACCGGTGACGATTATGTGAAGCGGGTCGTGGGCCTCCCCCCCTAGGTCGACTCAGCCGAGAATGAGTAACCAGTGCGATGTGTCAACGTGGTGAATAGGGAGATAAAGGCGGCCGGGCGTGGTATTTTGCCACCCCGCGTGTGCGGTATCGGTCTTCTTAGGTGCTCGCGAACAGCACTTGCCCTAATAGTGTGTTGAGTCTATAGGGTGGGTGAGTGGGGGGGGGGTGGAATCTTTGTCTTTGTGCATTCAAATCGTGTGTGCCGGGTGAGCGTCAAAGAGATGGCGACGACTCGGGAGAGGCCTTCATCCAGCAGTGGATGAAGGCCTTCGGCTGACCATGAGGTGCGCAGGCAGGATGCACGCGTGCGCACCGCCAACCCTTCATCACTGTGAGCCAAACGGAGCCGCGCGCTCACGGATTCAAAAACTTTTCACGCAACTAACATAACCGTGTTGTCGATGGTGGTGGTGGTGTGTGGTTGTGTGTGGTAGTTGCGGTAGTGGTGGTCAATCGTGGTGGTGGTGGTGGTGATAAAAATGCATCTTCAAGTATGAATACACTAATTATGAAAAAGGAGCATGGATAGACTGACCCAGCCACGGGAACGTGGAATTTCCACTGGGCCCAGGAAACCGCCAATTGGAATGAGCACTGCTCCAATTCCCGTTTCAGCAGTGCTACTATTCGTCAATTATCTTTCATTGTAAGTAAAATGTTCGAGGAATGAGCTCTCACCTGTTGGAAAATAAGGCACATCAATCATCTTACAAATAAAGTAACCGCGCGTGAAGTAACCGGTTTGGGGCGGTGGCGCAGCGATTAGCGCCCTCCACTGTGAACCTCGCACGCTGAGTTCGATCCCAGGCCCACCCTCCCCCCGCCTCCACCGCCATCCACCCGAGCCGACCAGCGTGGTGAAGTATAGCCAGACGCCCCCCCCCCCCCCATCCAGCAGTAGATTTGAAAGAACATTTATATCCGCCATTTTTTCTTCATCTTCTTGGTTCTTTCGGTAAAGTCACGTAAAAGGGAAATAATAAAATAAGAAAAAAATATAACATAATAAAATAATATAAGAATGTTTAATTTTTTTTATTTTATTATTTCCCTTCTACGTGACTTTACCGAAAGAACCAAGCAGATGAATCCCTGCAGTAACGAAAGCTTTAAATCGAAATTTATCCGCCACTTGTTTACTCGGGCACGCCTCGTGTTGTTAGCGAGCACCTATTAAGCACGGACGCACGCGCTGATGTTATTGACTCACACCACTCCACTACGTTGAAAACTGATAGTAATTTAAGCCTGAGTCGACCTACGGGAGGCCCAGACGCTGGTAATATGTAAACAAATATTACTGCAACACATGAAGATAAAGATCCCCCCTATAGCCTTAACACGCTGTTGGGCAAGTGCTGTTAGCGAGCAGTACCTATGAAGGCCGGCACGGCACATTAGGGGTGGGTGGCCAGCACCACACCCGGCCGCCTTTGTCTCCCCAAGGGCGATGTTTACACATCGCACCAGGTACTCATTTGAGGCTGAGTCGAACTAGGGGGAGGCTCAGAACCGGTTCGGATAATCGTCACTGGTGGTGTTGGCCGTGAGCGGGAATCGAACTCGGGTCGCCGAGTTTGTAGCGCAGCGCGCTGCAACTCGCACACACACACGACACACACACACGATACACACACACACACACGACACACACGATACACACGATACACACACACACACGATACACACACACACACGATATACACGATACACACACACGACACACACACGACACACACACACGACACACACACACACGGCACACACACCACGGCACACACACACGGCACACAAATACACGGCACACACACACGACACACACACGGCACACACACACACGACACACGGCACACACACACACGACACACACACGGCACACACACACGACACACACACACGACACACACACGGCACACACGACACACGCACACACGACACACGACACACAAACGGAACACACACGACACACACACGGTACACACACACGACACACACACACACACGACACACACACACGACACACACACACGACACACACACGACACACACACACACACGGCACACACACACACGACACACACACACACGGCACACACACACACGACACAAATGCACAACGTAAACACAGACACCCACACATGCAAACGCATGCGTTCATATGCGCACACGCACACGTAAACATGAACGCAATACACAAACGCGGACGCGCGCACGCTAAACATCCCCATTTGACCTCTCAGACTGTTGGGGTTCGTCTTGTTAGCGAGCACCTATTAAGGCGCGGTACACGACGCAGTGGTGTGGCCAGCATCACGCCCGGTCGCCTTTGTGTGACTGGACTTTGAGTTCACGCACCGCAGGAGCCACCCATTGATGAGACCGCTTGGCGATGGGAAAGCTGTGCCCGTGAACAGAACATGTGCTCTTACACACACACAAACCGCACAAACATACTCACACAAGCATCACCCTACGCGCGCACACAAATAACATACAAATACACTTTCACAAACAACAACCACACACACACAAGAAACACGCACGCACATTCGTAAACACACACACGCATAAGCCCACAACAAAGACAAAAACCCCCGTGTGGTCTTAACAAGACTGATTGGCAAGTGCTGTTAGCGAGTAGCACCGATGCAGGCTGGAAAATACCACGTGACGAGGTTTGGGGTCCGACACCACGCCCGGTTGCCTTTGTCTCCCCAGTGCTGATGTCTTACGCACCACACCAGGTACGACCCAGGGCAAGCGATCGAACTCGGCTCTCTGGGTTTGTAGCGCCACCGCTCCACACACTCACTCACACACACACACACAGGTGAACTCGTATAGAGTGACAGACAGACGTACACGCATACACACCTTCATCAGCAAACCTTGAACTGGTAATCGTTCGACTGTGAAAGTTACTATAATCATTCACAGCCCTTTGTCAATCGACTGATGTATGAAGGCCTAGGCCACATCCGTGTCGGTCAATAGGGGTTGTTTGACCATACTTCACCACCTTCGTCGGTCTGGGCATGGTAAAGCAGGAGCCCTCCAGCAAGCTCGCCACTGATGTTAGCCGTCGGAATTGAACTTAGGTCGTGGGGGATTTCTCAGGGCAGTGCGCTAACCCCTGCGCCACCGCTCCACGGAAGTTTATTTAGAGTGTGCGTGTGTCCAGGAAATGTGTGTCTATGTGTATGTCTGTGCATACAGGGTGCTTGGACATATCACACGCAAACACATGGACACGAACGTACACACACAGAGGTACACGCATATAGTACGTGAACACAAGTGCACGTACAGACACAGTACACACACACGCACACACAAACTGGGCCATGAAGTAATACACATACGCCAATACATAAACACTCATTCACGTCATGAACACAAATATAAAAACAAAACGCAGAGATATCCATACACGTATACACCAACGTGCATGCCTGTACGAATACAAATACATAGTTACAAAGACAAAGAGACCTCTTGAGACAAGTGCTGTTGGCCACCGCCATGCCCGGCCGCCTTTGTCTCTCCACAGTGATATACACCACCACGAGCAGGAAGAATTCTCATTTAAGGCCGAGTCGACCTAGAGGTCGAGTCCAGTGACCGGTTCAGAGATCACTCGCCACGGATATCAGCACGCACACGGACAAGACAATGATTCCCCCCGTATCGCAGACGGTTGGAGGTTGATGTGGCCAACGCCGCCTTTGTCTTCCCAGTGCTAATTTGTGTTTTTTTGTTCTACACACCAGGTACTCTTTTAAGGCTGAGTTGACCTAGGGGCAGACCCGGGGACCGGTGCAGATATTCGCTAACGTCCTTCGTCGTGAGGAGCGGGGATCGAACTCGGGTCTCTGGCGGGGTTCGAAGCGCAGCGCTAACCGCTGCGCCACCGCTCCCCACTACACACCGCACACACACCGCACACAACACACACCGCACACACACACTACACACATGCCGCAAACACGCCACACACTACACTCACGCACCACACACACACCACACCGCACACACATACACCACACACAAACTGCACACACTACACTCCGCACACACACACACCGCACACACACACACCACACACAAACCGCACACACTACACTCCGCACACACACCGCACACCGCACACACACACCGCGCACACACACACCACACACACCGCACACACAAAACACACACTCCGCACACACACCACACACACCGCACACACACACCACACACACACCGCACACACAAAACACACACTCCGCACACACACCGCAAAAATATACACCGCACAGACACACCGCACACACACACCACACACACCGCACACACACACCACACACACAACACACGCGCGCGCCGCCATAAAGAATCATCCACGCATTCGCCTTCATTCTCCTAACAAATTTATTAATAATAAAAATAAATAGAGCAAAGGCCACAGGTATATAATAATAATATTCAAAAATTCCCTGGGTCACGTCATAATTCCAATCGGTTGTGTACATGTACATATATACTTTACAAACACAATTGTATATCTTATGTCCATCGATGCCTCATGTTCCAACTAGACACGAAAATTAATATCGACGAGTATTTATGATCATTTTTTTTACTTGTTTGTATCATTACACGATTCGTACGCACCCGTCCCCAACCCCATCACCCCCCTCCGCACCCCCCCAAAAAAAATTACTCCGCGCACTTTAAAGTCACTGACGCACACACACGGCTACCTACCGTATTCTCCCGATTATAAGACGCACACCCACCCACCCCTCGCGCTGTATCGAAACAGCGAAAAGTTGTGGTGGGTCGGTAGGAGACGGTGGGGGAAAGGGGGGGGGGGGGGTGTGCGTCTTATAATCCGGCGGGTGAGCGGATTTGTCAAAATTTAGACACCGGGAAAACAAATTAGATTTTCTTTGGGGGGCGGGGGGCGAAGGGGTGGGCTTAGGGGGGTGCGTCTTACTTTCCGGAGCATTTGGGCGCGTGTTTTGGGAGTCGTGGTGCGTTGGGAGTGCGAGTGTGTTTGCACGTGTTGCGTCTCACCCCCACCCCCACCCCTCTCTCTCTCTCTTTGTCAAGTTTGCGCCGTATAATCCCAAGTTTGCGGAGTGCTGTAATTTCTTCAAAACAGAATATTACGTAACCGGTAAAGTCACGCTGGGCTTGTGTAATTGTGTATGGGTGGTGTGTGTGTGTGTGTGCCATCATGTGTATGCGTGTAGGTATGTGTATGTGCGTGCGTGTACGCGCGTGTGGAAAGAGTGCGTTTGTGTGCGCTCGCTAACAGCACTTGCCCCAACAGTCTGTTAAGGCTATATGGGGGATATTTGTCTTTGTATATGAATGGGCGTGTAATTCGAAAGTATGCGCGCATATGAGTGTAGGACTGTAGGTATATGTGTGTGTGCGTGTGTGATGGGTACGTGCTTTCATGAGTAATATATGTGCAAGGGTATGTGTGTGTGTATATGTTTGTGCATCAGGGTATGTGTTGCCCGTGTACACGCATACCATTAAAAAAGCGCGTGTCACGTGTATGTGTTCTATATATACACACATATACAAAGATTCCCCGTATAACCTCAACATACTTTGGGGGCAAGTGCTGTTAGCGAGCACCTATGAAGGCCGACACACGAGGGTGTGGTGTGGCCAGTACCACGCCGGGCCCGGCCGCCTTTGTCTCCCCAGTGCGGATGCTTATAACAACACCGCAGCATGTACTCATTCAAGGCTGAGTTGATCTAGGGGGAAACCCGGGACCGGTTCAGATAATCGCCACTGCTATTGGTCGTGGGCGGGAATCGAACTTGGGTAGCATCGTTCGTAGCGCGGTGTGCTAACCACTGCACTACCGCTCCCCATGTACACACAGACACATATAACACACACACGCACACACAGATGCACTGTGTTGAACGCAGACGCATTTAACACGTGCAAAAGTTGTTGTGAAACGTATTTTTTTTTGACAATTAATCTTAACGGGCAAACTTTTTCACATCGCTGTCGAAAAATATCACGTTCAAGTTATTTATACTACTTAAAAGTACCGCAACGCGTCCAATATTTTTTTAAACTCTGATGTAGATTGTGTTCCAACGCACACAATTCCACGTTTTAGCAAGGAAATAATAACGCGACTCAATTGTTTTTTGCGTGTACTTTAGAAATGTTTCTGAGATATGTTACCGACTTATTTAAAACTACCCTCTTCTTTATTATAAGTCGCAGTGACCCGCACGGTGAAGTATGGTCAAACGGACACCCCTAAATTATCACAATTATCGCCGTGATGATAACATTATTTCCACTGATGATGTGGTTGTGTGTTTTTATATCTCGAGAAACTCCGTCAAATTCGAGGGAGGCTTTGGAAGTTTTCGCCGCACACGAGAAACATTTTAATTTTACCCGATTTAACAATGATATCATCCCAACCTTACTTTTAGCGACATGTACTCTGCTGCTGTATACACGTAAAAAACGCGCACAAGCACACACACGTGTACCGTCGATGACGCGTCCGTTTGTGTGTACATAACCGTGTAAACATATGCACGAATACATAATGCGTGTACTGTATAAGATACATACGTGTGTACATGTGCGTGTACGTACGTATGACAATGATAACGATGCATACATATGTACACTCGCATACATACATATACAAAGACATATACACACACACAGCCACGCGCACTATTGGACACACTAATCCCTCTATTTAAACTTACATTTCAAATTCACGTAACATCTCAACAGCGACATGAATTAAAAAAGTTAAACTTTATCGTTTTGCGGTTTTTTTTTACATACTAAAACTCTGGAGCACTTTCACTTTTGTGTGTGTGTTTGTGTACGCGTGTGTGCGTGTGTGTATGTACGCGTGTTTGCGTGTGTGTACGCCCGTGTGCTGGCCACCCACCCCCTCGTGTACCGTTCCGGCCTTCATCGGCGCTTGCTAACAGCACTTGCCCCAACAGTCTGTTAAGGCTATACGGGGGATCTTTGTCTTTGTGTGCCCATGTATGTATAGATGTGTGTGTGTGTGTGTGCGTGCGCGCGCGCGCGTGACAACAATATAATTATCTCTTAATTTGCAGTGTATCATAATTAAACCAAATTTATTTAATAAACTTATTTTTAACATTTCTCGCGTTATTCATGTAAGAATATTTAACCATCTTTAGTCTAAAAAATGTGTGTGCGCGCGCGTGCGTGCGTGCGTGTGAGCGCATTCAATGTTACATTGAGTTGGCACGATATAAATTCTACATGGAAGCTGTAAAATATAAATTCATTTAAAAAAAAAACGAACGATTCTAAAGCACATTTAAACAATTAGGAATTTACATTTTACGTAAATTTACAAGGCTCGTCAAAATGTCCCCTCTTTAACAATACAACGCATTTGAGATATATATATACCACAATGAATTAGGTCATATACTTTAAATAATAATAGATGGTTATTTTATACAGCACTGAGAGTTGGTCAAAATAAATAAATTACCGATCTCAATCTTTCGTTTTAAAAAAGAAAAAATCCATCCCAAAAATAAAATACTCACTTAATTGAATAACCGCGGTTATAACGCTGCCGCTGTTATTACCATCATTGTTACGTACAAAGGGCGGCTCCGCAATGTGGCAAAACGTTTTGGCTCGTATCAGAAAGGAACGATACTCGGGGGGTGGAATTTAAGATTTGAGATATGTTCAAGAATTGTACTCACATTTGACTCAACATAAGCAGTCAATGGATTCCAACAACAGACCTCTGCAGTGTCACCATTCTTAATGTCACACTCCTTTACAGAAACAACACGCACACGCGCGCGCTCGCACAGAAACCAAAACCACAAAATCCAAAGCATTGTTAAAAGCCGCGTGTTTAAGACACTCGTGTGTGCGTGTGTCTGCGGGTGTATCGGTGTGTGTGTGTGTCACTGTGTCCGCGCGCGTGTGTATCTGTCGGTGTGTGCGTCATTGTGTCATTGTGTCCGCGTG
>CM025645.2:3688993-3699298 GCA_014621495.2 Entosphenus tridentatus
GTGTGTATCTGTCGGTGTGTGCGTCATTGTGTCATTGTGTCCGCGTGTGTGTCAGTGTGTAATTGTGTCCGCGCGTGTGTGTATCTGTCGGTGTGTGCGTCATTGTGTCCGCGCGCGTGCGTGTGTCAGTGTGTGTCAGTGTGTCATTTGTGTCTGCGCGTGTGGCCGGATCGGTGTCTTTGTTTCGTCTGTATCGGTGCGTGTGTGTGTGCACCATTGTGTATGCATCTATATGTCGTCTTTCGTGTGTGTCATCGTGTGTCTCTGTGTACGTGTCTGTACCTGTGTATTTTTCTTTTTGGTATATGCGTGTACATCCGTTTCTGTATATATTTATGTATGCATACGCTGCGTAATTAGTTATGTATGCACATTTGTATAATTGTGTATTTGTGCGTGTGTAAGCCATCGTGTGGTGTGTGCACGCGCATAGCAATATGCAATGTATTCAATGATGTACGGTCACGTATGCAGATTACATGCGTGTACATGTACTGAATATCCGTGTACATCCGTCCACGTATGTGAAACAGGACATATCCAAGCGTACACGCATGCATGTGTGTATGCGCATATGGTTACATGTGCTCCCACGTGCACCCACAGATGCATATGCAGTTGTAATAAGCGTATGTGGGAATGCTTGCTAAATGTGTATGTGTTAATAACGTAGCATTTTAATTATTTGACATCCCGCTAAGGTGTATCCTAATACGCGCACACACACACACACATGTAGTCGTACACACACACACATATCTCGCACATACATGTGCACTGCACGTGTGTACATACATATGTAATCCATGAATTAGTCACGCATACATATGCAATCACGAACACGTACGCGTGTATTGTATGCACCGCATGCATGCACAGTATATACCATGTGTACGGACACACCATGCATGCATACACAAATAGTATTTGTACATAGAGAGTAGTGTGTACATACACACATTTTAATTCCACTGTGTATTGGTACACACACAGCACGTGCTTCGACTGTGTATTTGCACATATACACGCTGTGCGCACATGGACGCATTTTGTCTCTATGTAAAAATACACAAAGCGTTACCGACGCAAATTGCAGGTACACATACATGTAATAGTACAGTACACGTGTGCGTATTACATATTAACATACATACACGCATTGAGTACACGTGTGTGTGTGTGTGTGCGCATAACACAATGGGCATAGCGTGTACATACACAACACACACACACATATATAGCCCAGTGTAATCTTATATATGAGTGCCCTACACCGCGTGATGAACATCGGACGCGATACAATGTGCCATCGTAGTACAATGCACTGGGGCCTTTGTAAATCCACTGCCGATTGAAGACCCCCCCCCAACCCACCCCATTCTGAGCCATATCGGCGATCGTGATTTTTTTTGTTCGCCGCACACCACCACCAGGATCGTGAGTGCCGCTCTTTCAAGGCGAAGCGTCACCCCAAAAGACGCGCTCAGGAATTCACTTCGCCACCGATGGATGCTATCCCCGTGACCGGGAATGGAACTCGGATATTTTTGGGTGTCGTGCTAACGGCACTGCAGCACCGCCTCCCATGTCGAGCACGTGAACAACGCGTGGACACACACACACACATCTACAGTATTACACTGTGCCACGTACACACATTACACAACACACAGGCCCTGCCTATTACTACTACACACACACACACGCGTCTATTATGTGTACGTATGCACCTTTATAGAACGGCGGGATGTCAAATATTCCACTTGGCATAGACACACACACACAAAAGCTGCCACCCCAAAATAATTATGCAAATAAGGAGCTAAAAATCATTTTATGACATAATTGTGCCCCGACTTTGCGCGTGTCTCAAAGCATGGGGATGCGGTAGTGAGTGGCTGTGATGTTCTCGCGTGATGGTGCGCCGTGCGATTCTGTTCGTGCCGGTTGTGTCAACGTGCGTGCGTGTGTTGGTGTCGTGGTTGTGTTGATGTGATGTTGTTGTTGTGTTCGTGTCGGATTGTGGCGGTGGGTTTCGTGGTCGTGTTATGGCCGTTGTCCGTGTCACGCGCGTGGTTCCGCGTTGTTTTTACGTGTGCGTGTGTTACGTCGGTGCTGTTGTCCACGTCGGAGTTGCTACTCGTGTTGTTGTTGTTGTGTGCTGTTCACAGCGACACCAGAGTAACGACGGCGATGGCGTTATTGGTGGTGGTGATCATGTTGGTGATGTTAACGCGTGATGGTAAAGATTGAAGTTACCGCTGCTCTACGCGTTGACAGCTGGTGTAAAGTGATCACGGTCGTCTGATGATGCTGCTGCTGATGATGATATCGATGGCTGCTGCTGCTGCTGTCGATGGTGACGGGTGTTCTCCAATGCTGTTGGCACGTACAGCAGCTACGACTCGGCTTTCGATGACTGCTGGAAGCGTCGCAAAGCGACCACCAACAACCACATCGCCATCAAGTCACACAAGTCTCCTCTCGCTGCTATCCACACGGATATCTCCCCCCCCCCCCCTCTTGCTATCCACCACAGATATCGTAAAGGGTTTCCTTAAGCGGAGACTCCCTCTCTCCCATGCACTTCGCCGCGTCAAATCAACGCCGCAATCAACTTGGTCGCTCGGTTCGACTGCGCGCTGGAGGTTTTGTGGCAGTGCGTGATTTTTTTTCTCGGATTCGTAATTTTCTCACTCGTGTTGAGATGTTGCTGCTGCTGCCGCTGTTGTTGCTGCTGACAATGGTACGGATGATGCCAATGCTGTTGATGATGCCGATTTTGGTAGTCGTGGTGATGAAGATGATGATTGCGGTGCTGGTCTTTATGATGATGATGATAATGGTTGGTCAGGATGATGAGCACCCAAGTGCTGATGATGATGATGCCGATAATTGAACCGAAGGTTACGCTTACGGTGCTGCAGCTGCTGTTGACAATGAAGGTGCTGATGATGATGATCATCATGTGGCTGCTGATGATGCTGCTGATGATGACAAAGAAGATGTCGCCCTCACCAATGAAGCCGACGATGCTGATGATGAAATCCAACTGATGCTATCGCAGCAGCATTGAAAGCCGTGGTGGTTGTGGTGGTGCTCGGGGTGATGTTTGGTGGCGAATTTTCCAATTGATGTTGGTAGTGGTGGAGAATTTGACGATGGCGTTGGTGATGAATCTGCCTGTAATGTTGGTGTTTCTGCAGCTGCTGGTGGTGGTGCTGATGGTTGTGCCGACGGTGTGGGGTGACGGTGCTGCTGATGGTGTTGCTGGTGACAGTGGTAGTACTGGCGGTGGTGGTGATGGTCACAGTGGTAGTACTGGCGGTGGTGGTGGTGCTGGTGGTGACAGTGGCAGTACTGGCGGTGGTGGTGCTGGTGGTTACAGTGGTAGTACTCCTGGCGATGATGGTGGTGGTGGTGGTAGTGGTAGTACTGGCGGTGATGGTGGCGGTGGCAGTACTGGCGGTGGTACTGGTGGTGCTGGTGGTGACAGTGGTAGTACTGGCGGTGGTGATGGTGCTGGTGGTGGCGGTGGTAGTTTCTACTGATGGTGCTGATGACGATGGTGCGACAATCGCAGCCGCGTGTCCCCTTCTCTCCGCCGCGTCTCCTCGAACGCACGCACGAGTCCCGCGCGCTGCCACGGCTCCTCACACACCAAGAGAGAGAAAGACGGGGGGGAAGAGGAGGGGGGGGTGTCTCACTGCCCCCCCACTCCCCTCTGCACCTCCCTGCACGGATCCCACATCACAGCGCGTGGTGGGCATGGTGGCTCGGACTGTTGCACCCTCCAGCCATGGAGCCTTGCAAACCCTGATCATCGGGCCCTCCTACTCCCTGCACGGTCATCCGCTTCTCCTTTTGGCGTCGGTTGCAGAACCACACGCGCACCACCTCTTTCTCGAGCTGCAGCGCCTCGGCTATGGCCGTGATCTCCTGCGCCGAGGGCTTGGGGCTCTGCAGGAAGTGCTTCTCCAGGGCCCCCTTCACCGCCACCTCGATGGACGTCCTCTTCTTGCGCTTGCGACCCTGCGCTGCCATCTTATCGAGGCCGCAGGCGCCGCCCGCGCAGCCGTTGGCCGAGTCGGCCTCCTCCAGCCACTTGCTGAGCAGCGGCTTGAGCTTGCACATGTTCTTGAAGCTCAGCTGCAGCGCCTCGAAGCGGCAGATGGTCGTCTGCGAGAACACGTTGCCGTACAGGGTGCCCAGCGCCAGGCCCACGTCCGCCTGCGTGAAGCCCAGCTTGATGCGCCTCTGCTTGAACTCCTTCGCGAACTGCTCGAGGTCGTCCGAGGTTGGCGGCGCAGGCTCTTCGAGCTCCGTGTCCGAAATGCTTCCTCCACCACCTCCACCTCCTCCTCCACCTCCGCCACCGGGGCCGTCCTGCCCGGGCTGTGGAGACCCACCGTGGAGCGGCGAGAGCCCCAGGGGCAGGAGACCCGATGCGCCCGCGTGCCCGTAGGGCGGCGGCGAGTAGGCGAGCGCGCTCTGGTGATGGTGGTGATGGTGGTGGTGCTGCTGGTGGTGATGTGGCTGCTGACCCGGCGGTGACTGCAAGAGAGTTGCCGCCGTTGGGTTCGGACCCCACACGCCGTGCGGGGAGTGCCGCTGCTGATCCTGCTGCTGCTGTTGCTGATGCTGCTGCTGCTGATGATGATTCTGCTGCTGCTGTTGCTGCTGCTGCTGCTGCATGTCTTCCACCTTCGGCGTGTCCTGGTGGGCGAGCGGACTGCCGCCGGCCCACGAGTGATGGGACGAGCCGACCCCCTGCGACGGAGGTTGGTGGTGGTGATGGTGGTGGTGATGGTGGCCCATGCTCTCCGAGGCGGCGTGGTGCTGCAGGGCCGTGAGCCACTGCGGGCTGAAGGGGGGCAGGTGGCCGTTCGTGCCCAGGTACTCGGCGGCGGGCAGGAGCTTGGCGTGCTCGCGGTAGGCGGGGTGCGTTTGCTCGGCTCCCGACATAACGCCACCACCTCCGGAGCTACCGCCGGGGAGGTACGGGTTACTGGCAGTGGCTGCCATCAATCACCCTTCCACACTTGGTGGCGTTTGCCGCGGCTGATTCCGTCGGCCGCTGCTGCTGTTGCTGTTGTTGCTGGAGATGATGATGTTGATGATGTTGTTGATGATGATGATGCGCTCTCTTCTGTCGGTGTCACTTTGACGCACACGCAGCACACAACAACAACAACGACGGGCATGCCCTTAGGTGAGGGGTAACACACACAAATATCCGTGCCCCGTGGCCAAGTGAGAGAGAGAGAGAGACACGCACAGACACAAAGCGACACAGGGGCAGTTACTGCGGTCGTGGTGTGTAGCAGTGTGGGTGGGTGGGTGGTAGCAGTGGCGAGCCGCTGTGCACACGTATGTTGTCCCGACGCCACGGCTCGAGGCCTCGACCACTTACCTCTCCGGACGGTTGTAGACGAAGCCACGGGGCGGATATTGGCCGTCGAAGATGGTTGTTGATAAAATCTTGTAACAAAACAAAAAAAAATATGAATATTTTTTTAAACACAAAAACAATATCGATAACGAATTAAGAGTTCCACGGGTGGTGCTGGCGGTCGTTGATCTTCGTACTATTCTCAGCCTCCGCTCACCTACCTCGCCCGCTCACCGCACTCCTCGCCGTCCCTACTCGCACGGCACCACAAGGCGCGTGGCCGCCACCACCACCACCGCCGCAACCGCCGCCGCCGCCACGACAAAAGCTCGTCTGCTACGGCCGCGCAAATGGCTCTCGCGTCGAGAGCGGGGAAGGTGGTACGTGCCTCCGACACCGCGAGCTACGCAACCCCCCCTCCCCCTGCACTCCTCCTCCTCTAGCACCACGCACACTGCACGCGCGCTATTGTACGCGTCCCGAGCTAGAACTCCTCCGTGCTCTGTCGATGTCTCGCCGCCGCTGCTGCTGCTGCTGCTCGCTGTGAATCCAGCTCTCTCCCAGCTCTCTCTCAGCTCCCACCCAGCTCCCTCCCTCTCTCTCTCTCGCTCTCTCCGCCCGACCGCCGGGGCTGCTACGCTCGTGTCCGCGGCTGCTGCGCGCGGACCCGAGCTCAGAGAGAGGGCGACGATCAAGCGCCCAGAGCGCGCTTATCCGACGCTCTCTGGTCGTCGGGGTCGTTCCCCCCTCGCGCCGCCGCCGCCGCTGCTGCTGCCGCTACCGCCGCCCACCCGCCCTGTGTGTGTGTGTGCGCGTAGCTGCGAGGGCTACCCCGTGTATGTGTGTGTGTGCAGCTGCGTGCGTGTGTGTGTGTGCAGCTGCGTGGCTACCCCGTGGCTTGCGACCCAACCGCCGCTGCCGTTGGCTACTGTTGGCTTCGTCCCCCCCCGTTGCTTGTGGCTACCGCGAGCGACCCCCGGGCTCTCCTCTCCTGTCTCTCTCTCTCTCTCGCGCGCGCGCGCTTCGCGGTGCGCGCCTCCTCCGTTGTGTGCGCTCCGTCCCCCGCGCGCGCCGCCTCCACCTCGGAGCCCGCGGGGTGCCCCCATTGGTCCGCGTGCGCGCGCGCGCCCGCCCCAGCTCCGCCCTCCCTCCCCCTCCTCCTCCTCCGCCCCCCCCTTCCTTCTCCTCCTCCTCCCCCCCGCTTCCTTCTCCGCCCTCCCCCCTTGCCTTCGCCACGCGCACGCCGCTCGCCTGTGATTGGCTGGAGCTTAATTGCAATTTTTTTTTGTGTGTTGGGGATGGGGTGGGGGTGGTGTGGATGTGGGTGGGGGGGGTAAGGGGGAGGAGAGTTGGGGGAGGGGGGTTGGATGGGGGAGGTGACGGTGGGGGTGGTGGTATGGGGGTGGGGTGGGAGGTGTGTGTGTGTGGGTGGGTGATAGTGTGTGTGTGTGCCTGCATGTGTGTGCACGTGTGTGTATGTACGTGCATGTGTGTGGCGTGGTGCTGGCCACCCACCCCCTCGTGTGTCGTTCCGGTGCTCGCTAACAGCACTTGCCCCAACATTCTGTTGATGGCTATACGGGGGGTATTTATATTTGTGTGTGTGGGGGGCGCTGGTGTTGTGGGTCGCGCTACGCTGCACTACGATCCCGACCGACCCGAGTTCGATTCCCGCTCACGGCCAACACCCAGTGACGATTATCTGAACCAGTCCCGGGCCTCCGCTAGATCAACTCAGCCTCAAATGAGTACCTGGTGTGATGTGGAAGCATCGTCACTGGGGAGACAAAGGCGGTCGGGCGTGGTGCTGGCCACCGACCCGATCGTGTGCCGTGCCGGGCTTCATAGGTGCTCGCAAACAGCACTTGCCCCGACAGTCTGTAAAGACTATACGGAGGAGCTTTGTCTTTTAATCGTGTGTGATCTGTACCGCGCGTGCGGGAAGCACAAAGTGTGTGGCTGTATGTGCGAAGGACGGGTGTGTCCTTGCTTGCTTTTGTTTTTGTTTTGTGTGTTCAAGAGAGTGCACTTAGCCTGGCACGAGCGCCATGAATAGCCACCACCTCCTTGTTGTGTGTGCCACCCGTGTCTGTGTGTGTCTGTGTGTGTCACCCGTGTGTCTGTGTGTGTGTCTGTGTGTGTGTCTGTGTGTGTGTCTGTGTGTGTTTGTGTGTGTCACCCGTGTGTCTGTGTGTGTGTGTCTGTGTGTGTGTGTCTGTGTGTGTGTCTGTGTGTACCACACGTGTGTCTGTATGTGTCTGTGTGTGTCACCCGTGTGTCTGTGTGTGTCTGTGTGTGTGTTTGTGTGTGTCTGTGTATGTGTCTATGTGTGTCTGTGTGTGTCACCCGTGTGTCTGTGTGTGTCTGTGTGTGTCTGTGTGTGTGTCTGTGTGTGTTTGTGTGTGTCTGTGTGTGTCACCCGTGTGTCTGTGTGTGTGTCTGTGTGTGTGTCTGTGTGTACCACACGTGTGTCTGTATGTGCCTGTGTGCGTCCACACGTGTGTCTGTGTGTGTCTGTATGTGTCTGTGTGTGTCTGTGTGTGTCCACACGTGTGTCTACACGTGTGTCTGTGTGTGTCACCCGTGTGTCTGTGTGTGTCTGTGCGTGTCCACACGTGTGTCTGTGTGTGTCCACACGTGTGTCTGTGTGTGTCCACACGTGTGTCTGTGTGTGTCTGTGTGTGTCTGTGTGTGTGCCACCCCTGTGTGTGTGTGTCTCTGTGTGTGCCACCCGTGTGTCTGTGTGTGTCTGTGTGTGTGTCTGTGTGTGTGTCACTCGTGTGTCTGTGTGTGTCACCCGTGTGTCTGCGTGTGTCACCCGTGTGTCTGTGTGTGTGTGTCACCCGTGCGTGTGCGTGTCACTGAATAGGTGCTCGCTAACAGCGCTTGCCCCAACAATCAATAAGGTCATACGGGGGGGATCTTTATATTTGTGGCACAAGTGCCGTGGTGACGTTACCGCCACTAAGTGGTGAACGGCGGTTGTTGTTGTTGTGTACTCGTGTGCCGTGCCGGCCTTCATAGGTGATCACTCAGAGCACTTTCCCCAACAGTCTGTTAAGGCTATACGGGGGATATTTGCCTTTGTATATGTGATTGTATTTGTGCGAGACAGTGTCTTTGTCTTTTTGTATAGATCACTAATTTCTGCGCGGTTCTTCCTTTGTCCTGTGTCTGCACAATGTGTGAGTGTGGCGAGCGGTGGTGCAGCGGTTAACGCGCTGCGCTACGAACCTGGCGACCCGGGTTCGACTCCCGCTCACGGCCAACACCCGTTGACGATTATCTGAACCGGTCCTGGGCCTCCCCTAGGTCGACTCAGCCTCAAATGAGTACCTGGTGGGGGTGTGTAAACATCGTCACTGGGGAGACAAAGGAGGCCGGGCGTGGTGCCGTGCCGGCCTTTCATAGGTGCTCGCTAACAGCACTTGCCCCAACAGTCTGTTAAGGCTATACAGGGGGATCTTTGTATCTATCATAGTGTAAACGTTAGAACTGGGAAGACAAAGGCGGCCGGGCGTGGTGTGTCCACACCACACCGTCGTGCGCTGTGCCGGATTAATAGGTCTTCACCGACAGCACTTGCCCCGACAGCCTGCATAGCTATCGGGGTATCTTTGTCTTTGGGGTGTGTGAGAGTGTCAATGTCGTTGTGTGTGGTCTTGTGTGTGATGGTGTGTGTAGGTGTGAGAGTGGGCTTGTGTCATTGTGTGTGTGTGTCTTTGTCTTTGTTAGTGTGTATGTGAGAGTGTGTGTGTTTTTGTTAGTGTGTCTGTGTGTGTGTCACTATTTGTGTGTGGCTAACAGCACTTGCCCCTACAGTCTGTTCATGCTATACGGTGGAGGGAGCGGTAGTGCAGCGGTTAGCGCTACACTGCAACTACGAACCCAGCGATCCCGGTTCGATTCCCGCTCACGGCAAGTGCTAACAGCACTTGCCCCCAAAAGTCTGTACGGCTATAGGGGGGATCTTTGTCTTCGTGGGGGGGGGGGGAGGGGTAGGCGTTATGTGTGGGTGTGTTTGGCTGTGTTCTGTGTGTGAGTGTAAAAAAAGTGCGTGCTTTTGTCTTTATGTGTGCGTCAGCAAGTGTGCGTGTGTGATCAAAGATTGTGTGTGGGCGAGTGTGTGTGTGAGCAAGTGTGCGTGTGTGTGTAAGTCGGTGTGATTGCATTTGTTGTGTTCCTTGTACGTATAAATGGGTGTGTCATTGTCTTTGTGTCTGCGTGTGATTCTGCGCCGCTGTGTGTGGTGTTGTCCCGAGACCTCCTCCTGTCAGCGAGCCTTGGACACTTCACGTGGCCTCAAAGTGCACCTAGCCTGGCACGGGCGCCGCGGTGACGTCACCGTCGCTGAGTGGCGAATGGCGCTTGTGTTGGTCGTGGTGGTGCTGACCGCCCATCGCCTCGTGTGCCCTGCCGGCCTTCATAGGTCGGACTCGCTAACAGCACTTGCCCCAACTCTGTTCGAGCTACACGGGGAGATCTTTGTCTTTGTGTGTGGCCGTGAGTAAAAGACTCGAGTTCGTTCCCCGCTCACGGCCGACAACACCAGTTGGCGAATATTTTAAAGCGCCTTGCCGGCCTTAACACGTGCTCTCTCACAGCATTTGATAATGCATCTCTGTATCGTGTATGCAATGATTAGCAGCGCTGTGCTACCAACCTGGCAACCTGAGTTCGATTCCAGCTCGCGATCAACAACACCAGTGGCGATTATCTGAATGTGTCCTGGGACTCCCCTAAGTCGACTCAGCCGCAAATGAGTACCTGCTGTGGTGCTGGCCACCCACCCCCTCGTGTGCCCTGCCGGCGGCCTTAATAGACTCTCGCTATGTATCCCCTGTGTGTGTGTATCGTGTGTGTATCGTGTGTGTGTGTGTCGTGTGTGTGCCCCCTGTGTGTGTGTGTATCGT
>CM025645.2:3779728-3790224 GCA_014621495.2 Entosphenus tridentatus
CCCCCCCCCCCCCAGGTGCGTGACGTCATTTATGGACGGCCCCAAACCTATTCGTATTTTTCGGAATTTTTTATCCTAGCAAAAAGGTCCCATGGCTAAAATATTTCTTCTTAGGCACTGCTTAATGTGGCTTTTCATTACCCAGTTAATGCACGCACCGATTCCTGTAACTGTGCCTTTTATTAAAACGGAATGAAAATGTCACTTTACGCAAATCCTGCAGTGATCTGCACAGATTCACCCCAATTGTCCAATGCCGGCGGTGTTAGGCACTGCGGCTGGAGACTGGGGTCTCAGGAGAAGTTTCCAGAGACGAAATTGCTACTGGTAGCTAGAAGTGGGCATCCTGCAGAAGAACTGTAAGTCACGGGAGGAGGAGAGATGCGTTAACGCAGGAAGTCAAGAGACACATTGCTTTGTAAGGGCATATTTTTGATGGGCTTTCGAATAAAAAAACAGAATAACGCGTTTGAGTATAAATACAATTATATTTTAAACAGAAGTAGTACGATATGGATCAGAGTTGCTGGTCTCTTAGGAACCTAAAAAAAACGTTTCTGGCAATTGACCTCGGGTAGCCGAGATGGATGCTAGCAATGTTGTGGCAAGATATGAATCCAGAAGTGTTGTAAACGTAATTATGCAATATGGGCCGCGCTGGGTGGGACGCATGAAAGATCACGGATGGGAAATTGCCAAGACAGACATTGGAGTGGTATCCACAGGTGTGGCGACGAAGGGAAGACCTAAGGCTATACTGCGAGGGCAGATCTTTGCGATGGCTGCGTGCCAGCATACCGCGCAGCAGCTGAGAGATCTGGCAGAGAGGGGACAGAGCATCGGCAATTTCGTGTGTAGGGGTGGCGGACTTTGACGACTTTGGCCACAATAACATGTTGATCTTGTCCCACGAAACCAACTCTCAGCTTCCCGAGATGCCGGTGACGAGCGGGGGAGACTCACGTGGAACGTAGGGCAGTGGAAGGCATGAGAGTAGCACCGGAGACCACCAGCGGGTGTAGCTGCCACAGAAACACGCACATTTCGCAGAACGCACTCGTTACTGCCAGATCTCGGAAGCCGAGCGGATTTAAAATCCAAGTTTCTGGGAGTACCAGCTGTTGCAGGCTTAAGCTACGCGGTGGCCAGGAGATGGAATTATCTGTGCTGAGCTTTTGAGTATCCAGGATAACTCTCGATTATCCGTGCTAATGACGGGGAGGACGCCCGCGGATAATTCCAAATCTCTAGATAATCCAAGAATACAAATTTTCCACGGATCTCGATGCCAAAAAACATATTTGCCCATGCAGACAACTCGGCCCCACGAAGTGGATAGCAGAGGCACGCCAATCAACATCAATCAAACCGCCTCCACTGTTGTAAAGATATGGCAACTACTGCACTGTAGAGACGATCACGTGCATTTCGGATTAACCGGAACCGCATATTTTCTCGGTTTAAGCACGTGACTTGTAATACACACATGTCCGAGAATAACGACGAATTAACTGTTTCTAGATGTTTCAATTTAAAGCTTTCGTGACTGCAGGGATTCATATTCAGCAAGAAAATGTTCTTGCAAGAAAATTTTCTTGCTGTGGTTTTCACACCTGACGATGATTGCGCTTGTGTTGCGATCGAAACGTCGTGAGAATTTTATTGTTTTATTTTTATTATTTTATTATTTCCCTTCCACGTGACTTTACCGAAAGAGCCAATAATATGTTTTTAGATTATTAATTTGGGCTTCAGGGAAAATCCACGAGCTATTAATTTAAGTCAAAATCTCAGGTGCGCGGTTAATCCGCAAATCGGATAAACCGCACGCGGATAATCGAGAGTCTACTTCATGGGATCTCCCTTGCCAGTATCAAAATATAAGAAAGGGTTTAACCCTTCCTGGCAATAAAGCAGTTGTGTTTTGATACTGGCAAGGGAGGTCCCACGATGTAGCTGCTCGCCCCGAGCTCTCAATGCCCTGATAGTGACATTGTCCTTGTCCTGTTCGCCTGTTGGCGTCCTCTGATCTAACACTGCTTGAGACGAGGCTCTAAAGAAAGCTGTCTCTGGTGTGGACCAATCGGTTTAAAAGACAATGCACATACTACCAGAGCATGTTTTTTGTGTGCATGTTCATCACAAGTAAGTTTGGTTAATGCAGACATGATTCCTTGAAAAAGGTTTCTGTTTGGTGTTTTAACATCTTAACACCTATTCTTGGTTCTTTCACGTAGAATGGAAGTAATAAAATAATAAAAATATCAAACAATACAAATTCTCACGACGTTTCGACTGCAACACAAGCAATCATCATCAGGTGTGAAATCCACAGCAAGAATTTTTTCTTAATTGTTTCATATTTGTATTATTTTATTATTTCCCTTCTACGTGACTTTACCGAAAGAACCAAGAACATGAATCCCTGCAGTCACGAAAGCTTTAAATCAAAATCTTAACACCTGTTTTGTTGCCAGAAAGGGCAAAAATTATTCTTACACGAAAGTCTACTGTATATGGTTTCCTCCCACAAGGCAAACATTCCTTAAATGAAGTGGCCAAACAACCAAACACAGAAACCTCCTGAATAATTGTCTTGAGACTCAGTGACATGTTCTGGGAAAATATAATTATTATATTATTACTAATACGTGCAGGGTCTGTGTAACGCACAGCAGAAGTGCTGTAAAACCCTGTATTATGACTATCACACTGCGTTAACATCTTATACCATTTCGGCTGTGGGATCCAACATAAAATGCACTCTTGTCTAGTGCTAACACACCTTCGCATCTGTCACATATATAATCTAATGATTGTCATTATTAACTTGATGCAGCGTCATTCATACAGATTGGGTCTCACAGGAGCAGAGGAACCACAGACCAAGCTGAAAGGTTTCCAGGAAAGACCAACACTTGCTCTGCAGTTCTCTACATAATAAGATTTTTCAACCAATTAGTGAGTCTTCATACATGCGGAAGGAAACTGGAGGACTCGGAAAAAACCCACACATGCAAGGGGGCAACACTCCATTCCATACAGAAGGGGCATATCCTCTTTTTGTATGGCTGATGTTGATGCAGATCAACAACTACAATTTCACATTAAGGTGGCTCAAGCCAGACAACCGTGTCAGCTGGTGCAGCAGAGCAGCGTATCATCATCATCGCTGTGACGTCTCCTTCGTATTTGTGGATCGGGGCATTGCGTCGTTCCACACTGGACAGATGATATCGGTCAACACTTTGCTATACTGCATTCCGCTTCGCGAGCCAGGATATTGCACCTTGATGCCCACAAAGGAAGTCGTGCAACAATTTTCCCTTTCCACCAACCCTCACCTCCACAGTGCAGAATTACAGGCGTGAGCCACCAAACCTGTAGGGGACGGGGGTCCATTTAATCCCTTAAGGGAATGACATCCAATTCATTGGCTTGTGGCACGTGTTCAGTGTGCCTAGACTCCAAAGAGCTCTCTGTCACAAGGACGTGTCCCTGCCAACCGGTGTCAACGGCATACGCCGATGTCATGGGCAGCCGCCTCCAATAGGGCACGCAAGACTGCGTAGCCGCAGTCTTGAGACGAAATGTGAAATTGCATCTCGTGGGACTTAACAGGAGAGACAGGAGGCATCGCAAATCACTACAAATAAAAGCACGTGAACATCAGCTGGAAATTTGTGACGAGAATACATTCCTACGAATGGATAGATCCTGCGACTGAAAATCATCCGAGACGGAGGAAACACACACACGATGGACGCATACAGGAGAAGATGCCGTGGGATTAGGGCGCACAACAGAAAATCGAATTCGACAGTCTGCACAAGACCCAGGCCATGAGAATCTTGGACAAAATCGACTAGAATCCTCCCCATTTTCAGAGTTCACCTATACGCTTCAACGATTCAAGATGCGGATTCAGCGGAAGGGCACACACCTGCGCAGCGCGGAAGGGAGGCGGGTGGCATCCGTGTGGTGGAGGTAGTAATCCGTCGTGAGCTCCCACAGGTGCAGCCGCCCATCCCGAGGCACAAACATCCCCAGGAACAGGTTCATTGCATCCTGCTTCTCAGCGTCTGCGCAGCGGGGGAGAGGGGTGGAGGGGTCGGGTCACGAGCACGACCCGCATGCGAGTCCACGCACGCGAAGAGTACGAAACGATTTGCAGTCGTGGTTGCATTCAAGGATTGCAGCGCGTCGCGATGCTACTCGGGGCTGCAGCAGTCACGTGGGTGGATCGCGCGCAATGCATCGTCGGCCATTTCGTACATGCACAACCACACAGTTGTGTATCAGTCTAACGAGGAGCCAAAAAATATCACATACATGGTCTAAAGTCCAGTTTGTGAGAACATTTTTCATGGATTAGCATCACATACCTGTCATCCCATACAGTTTACCTGTATTCTTGTACAGGGAAATTGAGTTTTCAGGTCCACACGGCATGCAGCCGTTTCAATACGGGCACAAAACATTTTTTGTAGGATGAACGTTGAGATTTATAAGGGCACGGGGTGACCAATAAGGTCTGAATTGGTCTGTAATAAGGTCGGGCACTGATAAGGGGTTGACAGGTATGCATCATATACTCCTGCAGGGCACATGCACATGAATGCAAAGCAGGCCCCACACGCACGGCAAAGCGTCTAGCCATGTGCATTGCGATTCGCATTGCCTGAAAAGGCGTTGCTGTAGTAGCGGGAGAGCGTCTGCATGATGTCCCGCGAGTGTGAGGTCCACGGCGTGAGCTTGCGGTAAGTCTTGACACGGTGCACCAGCTGGGAGCCTCCGTACTGCAGCGCCAGCGTGTCACCGTGGTCTTCATACAACTCCTCCAGTATCCTGTAACACGACAACATCCAATAGCCACAAGGAACGTCTCAATGCACAGGCTACAGTTGTGTGCCCATGCTGGTCACATTTATATGCTTCCGCTTATGACATATTTAGATAATTTAGTCAATTATTTTTGTAATGTATTTATAATATTATTTTTATGCTGAGTGTCTGCTACTGCTGTGTCCTGTGCAAAGCTTTGAGCTCCTTGATTAAAAGCGCTATATAAATGTAATTATTTATGATTAAATTTCGATTTAAATCCTTCGTGACTGCAGGGATTCATCTTCTTGGTTCTTTCGGTAAAGTCACGTAGAAGGGAAATAATAAAATAAGAAAAATACAACATAATAAAATAATTCTCACGACGTTTCGGCTACAACGCAAGCAGCCGTCCTCAGGTGAAGAAATGTATGATTATTATAAGCACAAAACCTCAATTGTATGCCCAAATCTCAATGCAGGGTGTATGACCCGAGTGGATATGATATCTGCGATGTGGTGACGTGGTTGGTGCTGTTTGTGTACGACCACTTCGCTCACATACTGCCTCCCTCTTTAGAACAGCATCCAACTTGAGGTCACAATTTGACATCTTTGCTGTGCTCGATGTCATTGCTAACCTGAGCGCAAGACTAAAAAGGAGGAAGTGGTAAGGCATGTGCCCTTAATCCAGCAAGTTGGATCACGCGAGACTGGAGCCATTGGTGCTATGGTGAGCAGATTTGTGGCAGGCCGCATCAGCTTTGAGTATCCGCCCTTTTCTCAGCGTGTGGGATTTCTTTGGGCACTCCTGTTTATTCCCACATGCAATGCTGCGAAAGAAGTTCAACAACATAAGGAAAAAAAAATAAACATCATAGGCAGGTGCCCACCTGCCTATGATGTTTTCCAAGGCAAGTTTTCCAAGTTAAAATAAAGAATTACACTAGCATAGCTTGGAAGATATGATGAGGCAGCAGTGGTTGCGCTGGGTGGGGGGGCACATGTGCAAGATAGGCAAGGGCTAATTGCCAAGACAGGCAATGGAGTGGTCTCCATTTACTTGATACAGCGAGCGTGCTGTGACGGTTCCACCTGAAGACGGAGGCTTGTGTTGCCTCCGAAACGTCGTGATTTTTATTTAATTTTAATTGTAATTTTTTACCTACGTGACTTTACCGAAAAAACCCAAGAATATGGTCTCCATGAGTCCGTTGACCAAGGTAAAGATCTAAGAGCATTCGCTGAGATACTATTAGCGCAGATCCTGAAGGTCTCGTTGCCAACTGTGCAGCAGCTGCAGGATCTGCAGCGGCGGAGAGCGTTGCAGAGGTGTGTTGACATCTTGATCTTGAAAATGCCAACCCATAGCCGCGGCTGCATTGTGTACATGCGTGTAGGTGTATGCACTCAAAGTGTGTGCAGTGTTCTTTGGGTCTTTAGGTAAAGCCACGTAGATAGAACAATAATAAAATTATCACGACGTTTCCATCGCAACACAAGCAATCGTCATCAGGCAGCTTTCTCGCTATATTTTTTTACCTGCTGACTGCTTGTGTTGCGATCGAAACGTCGTGATAACTTTGCTATTTTTCGATCCACGCGGCTTCACCGAAAGACCCAAAGAATATGAATTCCTGCAGTCACGAAAGCTTTGAGTCAAGATTTGTGTGCAGTGTGTTCAGGGTTGCATTCGTAGCCGTGCATGTGCATGGTAGCCCGTGCGTGCACTCCATGCCTGGCAGCGTCGGTGTCCAGTTCCAGCTGCGGACTGCCGAGCACTCCCAGAGCGTACAGTTGATATGCGAGGGCGCACTTTCCAACCATGAACTGTGCAGTGTTGGTGCGGTCCAGACAGTCGACGCAGTTAGTCCGTAGTACTCCTGTCTGATTACACACGATAACACTATATTACATTGCGCATGCCTTCATAGAGAACGTTTGAAAACTTGCATAAAAAACACACAAAACTAGCATAAAATACTCCTATATATCGCTTTCAGTTTACTGTCATTGGCAACACTATCCACAGCATGTCCTTATCTTATCACCAACAGCCATGATTAATCCACAGCCGGATGAAGCCCTCCCCATGCCACCGCCACCACCTCTCCTGATCTTGCGATGCAACAATAAATCAGCACCATGTGCTCACGTGTTAAACATTTCCAATTGCTCCACTGCTCTCTCAATGTGGTGTAGAGAGCTGACAACAGGGTTATGAACGAGCACCTGTAACTGTCGACCAGCCATCCTTAGTCCCCCGATCTCATCCAATCTGCTCACCGACGCACACACGCACAGAGATTCAGAGACGCAGTTAAACACTAACCCCACGAGACTCACCTCCTCCACCAGGTGCGGGGTGTATTCCTGGTTGTCCCTCACCTCTCCTCGAGGTGCAGAGCATTGCAATAGTAGCTCCGCTTGTTCATGAAGAAACCCGTCTTCCTGAGAACTCCCTCCGCAATGTCACTCAGCTTGTCCAGCACGTTCACATGCTTCCTGCAGCACACAACAAAAAACATCGACAACAAACAACAACAAACTTAAACGGCACATCCACAACGATCGCCGCAACGAACACGACCACAACCGGGCGCACGAGTCGGTGTGTGCGCCCCGTACACATGGTAAAAGCTGTCGGTGCGAGCCGTGCGCGTGGCCTCCACCTCTTGCTGTACTTGGCCATGTCCCACGCGATGTAGTGGATGTGGTGCTCGGGGGGGAGGAAGAGGTTCAGGTAGCCGACGGCCGCCAGCAGCTCCTCGCTCAGCAGGCTCTCATGGCGACGCTTCTCGTGACGCTTCTCGCGCAAGCCAAGGACGCACGCACACCAGCATGCAAAGACAAAGATCCCCCGTAAAGCCTGAACATACTGTCGGGGGAAGTGCTGTTTGCAAGCGCCTATGAAAGCCGGAACGGCACACGAGGGGGTGGGTGGCCAGCACCACGCCCGGCCGCCTTTCTCTCCCTAGTGGCGATGTTTACTCATTTGAGGCCGAGTCGACCTAGGGGAGGCCCAGAACCGTTTCAGATAATCGTCACTGGTGTTGGACTTGAGCGGGAATCGAACTCGGGTCCCCGGGTTCGTAGCGCTGAGCGCTAACCGCTACGCCACCGCTCCCCACACACACACAGATGTATACACGTGCACTTGCACATGCCACAACACACACACATGCACCTCTATAAATATACAAAGACCCCCTGTATAGCCTTAACAGAAATTTGGGACAAGTGCTGTAAGCGAGCACATACCAAGGCAGGCACGGCACGCGAAGGGGTGGGTGGCCGGAACAACGTCCAACAACCTTTGTCTCCCCAGAGTTGATGGCACACCAAACAAGGTATTAATTTAAGGCTGGGTTGACATAGAAGAGGCCTAGGACCGATTCAAATATCCGCCACTTTTGTTATTGGTCGTGAGTGGAAATCGGACTGGGGTTTGCTGGGTTCCATGCACACACGCACGCGGTGGCCAGATGTTAACTAGCTCGCCTGGTCTACAGGAGGTCATGGGTTCGATCCCGACCTTGACGTCTGTATATTTGGAGTTTGAATGTTCTCCCCGTGGTCTTCCGGGTTTTCCCTCAACATTTAGAAACATGCGTTTAGAGTATTGGCTACTGTAAATGTCCACATGCTCAGCGACTTCATCTGTGGCCAGGTCGTTTCTGAAAAGAAGCTATACAGCTGAGTGGGCCTCACCTGCTAAAACATTTATTTTTTTTGTTTAGTACACCTCCATGCACAGGTGTGCCTCGCACTGTCACGGCATGTACAAGGTGTACGGTGCTCCGCGCACGAATGCCTCCAGGATCACCTTGACCAGGTTGAGGATGACGATGGGGGAACCAAATCGCTGCAGCATCTGATCAAAATGCAGCCCGGCCACCAGCATATACGGGTCCGCCTGATCCACTGGGAAACAATGGCAAGACAGCAGCTAGCATTGAATATTTGCTTTAAAAAAACAGCAGCGGCAGCAGCAGCAATCACAGTTGACGTAACTTAATAACGTAGATTTCGATTTAAAGCTTTCGTGACTGCAGGGATTCATCTTCTTGGTTCTTTCGGTAAAGTCACGTAGAAGGGAAATAATAAAATAATAAAAATAAAACATAATAAAATAATATCTTTTTAATAAATAAATAAGCATGATAACATTTTTTTTACTTTATTATGTTTTATTTTTATTATTTTATTATTTCCCTTCTACGTGACTTTACCGAAAGAACCAAGAAGATTAATAACGTAGATTTTTTAAAGTCATTATCATGATGGGTAATTGATTTTGGGTTAGACCCCCGAATGCTCTCATGACCGTATCTGTGTCATTAAGAAACCTCCATCACCGGAGACACAGTCAAACAGATCGTCCCATGGACGCAACCGGTTTTAAACTCGCCAATCATCATCGCTTCAGCTCATCGGGCGAGCTGACCAACAATGCCCACAAAACGCATCTCGCGGTTTGATACGTTTCTCTTGAAACTGCGGCAAGGCATCGCCGGGGACAAGATGCGTGCAGCGAAGAGCAAGTGCGCAGGCAGGACGCACGTGTGATGGGCGGCTTGGGGATCATGGAGGAGATATCCTGGGACCAGTGCAGCGGCACGGAGCCACGCAGCTGCACGTAGGAGGAGAAGCGGCCGTGGGCGAAGGTCATCACCGAGGCGTCCTGCACGATCTGCTCCGTCTCCACCTCGTTCGCCACATCCCCCTGGCGCCGTGACAAAGTCGTCGTCATCACAGGCGTCAACGCGGCGCACGCCTTCTGCGGAGCGGCTTAAACGAGTCGGCCAACGGTCAGACGCGGCGTAGTCGAAAATAAGTTTCCGGCACCTCGGAGTTTGCTCCCCTCTTGAGAAATCTGGTCCCGGCAAAGCGAGCAGAGCGGCGCGCGATGAGGGTTATGTAGACTGGCCGTCCATACACAACGAGCTCTGAAGGTCGGAGGTCAAGGGAAACACACAAAGTCTCTGCACGACTTACACCTGCCACACAAACGTTAAACTTCCTTTGCACCGTAAGTAGCCGATCGTGCTAATTCCACTCCCCCACACCGTCTCGTCAAAAAAGTGACTCCGTGCTCATATCAACATTCATGTGGTGTTCATCTCCAGTTTACAGCCATGAGCCAGTAATGGAAATTCCACATTCCTGTGGCGGGGGCGAGCCTATCCATAGGACAACCACTATTGATGTCCCAACTAAGTGGTACTGATTTTGGAGGTGGGATGAGCTGAGTCAACTCCCAACCAGGATATTAACTTGCAGCCTTCCGACTGCGACCTGCTCATTGTACCACCGAGCCACTTGGCCGGTTACGCTTACAAAATGCTCGGATACAAGCGCCGCGCAGTGCTCGACATGCCGTTGAAGTTCCGCAGGAGACTCTATCGATTGATTGGAGGGGAGAGGCACGCGGTTAGGACAGGATACTGGATTGTGCACAAAATCCATGTGTGATGTGCAGGACCCAATCTGGATGGACGCTTCCTTGGAAGGGCTCGACCAGAAAACTGTTCCACACATACTTCTTGCACGAAGCGCAGCGCACGCCGGACCTGCTGCCTGCGCACCCCACACAGTGACACACACCACACGGGGAAGGACGCTGGCGAGGTGACACAACACACAGCGACGGACGCTGGCGAGGTGACACA
>CM025645.2:3817620-3828158 GCA_014621495.2 Entosphenus tridentatus
TGGGTTCGATCCCAATCCTGACGCCTGCGGTATAGTTGGAGTTTGCGGTGTCTCTCTCCCCGTGATTGAGTGGGTTTTTTTGCCGGGTCCTCCGGGTTTTCCCTCCACATTTAAAGTATTTGGCTCCTATACATTTCGATGTGATCAGCTCGTTGGGCTATCACTTTTAGCCAGGTCGGTTATTAAAAAAAGAGATATGAAGCTCCTTACTTGGTAAAGCAAAAATAGTGTAGTAAAAAAAAGTTGAGTTCGTATAGTTTAGCTGTGTTCGCTGAGTGGCATCTGCTCGAGAAAGTTGTTTGGGCGTTGCTATAGAAGACTCCAATGGCCGTGCCACTCACTCGGGTTTTTCTCCGGGTCCTACAATTTTTCCCTCTACATTTATAATATAAATCAACAACACGCGTTTAGAGTTTTTGGCTGTTACATATTTCCACGTGATGATGGTAAACCACTTCGTTGAGCTATCATTTGTGATGGCCACGTCACTTCTGAGAAAAGAGCTGTGTATCTCAGTTGGCCTTACCTGCTAAGATAAATAAAGAAGAGTTAAGTTAAAATAAGTTTAGTTCGTATAGTTTAGCTGTGTTCACTCAACTGCTCGAGAAAGCTGGCTTTTTTTTTTGCGCTGCTGTCGAAGCCTCCAATTGG
The DNA here is from genome assembly GCA_014621495.2 of Entosphenus tridentatus. NCBI lineage: Eukaryota > Metazoa > Chordata > Hyperoartia > Petromyzontiformes > Petromyzontidae > Entosphenus > Entosphenus tridentatus. Next base: position 3,818,272 of record CM025645.2, read on the forward strand.
CTGTGCCGCTCACTCGGGTTTTTGTTTTTCTCTCCCCAGACGAAGGAAGGCCATGGTGCTGCTGCACGTGAAGCGTGGGGATGAATCGCAGTTCCTGCTGGAGAGCGACGCGCAAGCGCCGCTCGACGAGCTCACGGCGCGGGCGACGCGCATCTACAACGGGCGCCTCCGCGTGGAGCGGCTGTGCTCGGGTGAGGAACCCGGTGCCGGCCTAGAGTCGGGAGGAAGCTCGCTGGGTTCAGGAAAGGTTTTTCAATAGGCGGAGTTTGGACCACCCCCCAAACTGGGAAATGCCCCCCCCCCCAAAACCGGACACCTTTATTAATGTATTTTCAGTAGTGTACAATTAAGATTGAAAACAAATGAGTGATATGCATCCGCGAATCCTTTTGTGAGGGACAATGTGAACCCCTGCCCCACCCCCCAAAAAAAAATATAAGTCAAACTCCGCCTATGGGTTTTTCTACTATCGACCACGTACAGAATTGTATCAATCGGATACTGTACCGAATAGTAATTTTTAACCGTGCGTCAATTGCTCCATGCTGTGTGTGATGATTTGTGCTTCATCACCGCAACGTGGTGCGAACGCTCACCTGCGCGCGTTCTAAATTTCCTCTGCAACGTTATTATCCGTGCCACGGTCTGAGCTCAAATCGCTGGTCTGGCGACCCTTTAAAGTTCGTTTGGCGACTTTCCGCCGCTTAAAAGCGACGGCAACGCTTCCCGTGCGCTGCGCCCGTGCGTGCGAGGCAGGCGTGGAGGAGCTGGCGTCGCACGGGGCAGCACTGCCGCCCAACATGCAGGGCCTGACGGAGGAGCAGCTGGTGGAACTGCGGCTTCGGGACGAGTGGGCCGAGATCTGCGTGCCCAGCGGCGGCGCCCAGTTGTCCCCCGATCCCTGCGGGCGTCGAGGAGGCCAAGGTATCCCCCCGAGTTCATTCAAGGGGAGTTAGCCCACTGACCAATACGGTGCTATGAAGAAGGGTCCTTGCCTAAAACAAAACCATTCATACTCGATATTGTTTTCCTTTTAGGGCCATGATGTTATTTGTCAATGTGTTGAGTGTTATTTGTGCTTGTGCACCACTTCTAATGGCATATCACCAACAAAAATGAAGTGTGGTCAAACAACCCCTGACGACTTACATGTCTTGAGAAACCTTCATTCAGCATTGCATTGACAGCACGGTGGCGAGATGTTAACTAACTCGCCTCGTATACAGGAGGTCGTGGGTTCGATCTCAACCCTGACGTCTTTATATTTGGATTTTGCATGTTCTCCCCGTGGTAGCGAAGATTTTTCTCCGGGTCCTCTGCTTTTCCCTCCACATTTAGAAACATGTGTTTGGAGTATAAGGCTGGTAGAAATTTCCACGTGATAGGACACTACTTTGACCAATCAATTGTGGCCAGGTCGCTTCTAAAAACGAGCTGTATAGCTCAGTGGGCCTTACCTGGTAAAATACTTTTTTTATATATATGTAGTTTTATCCGCAGTTACGATTTTACCAGAAAAAAACATCAGAGTGTGTGTATCTAGGGCAGTTATGGAAAGCTGACCAGGATCTAAAGAGGTGGTATAGCAGGTTTTCGTGCTGTTGGTAAAATTAACTACGTAGAAAATACATCATTAGACCTCCTTTGCCCGTACCAAAATACAATATTAGGGTTTTTCCCTTTTTTCTGGCAACAAAACTGAAACCTTTTGACAAGGTCTCATGTCTGCATTAACCACAATACTTGCAGTCAATTGGGTCGAGGCTCAAAAGCCGTCCCTTGGTGTGGACCAATCAGTTTAAAGGACAATGCATATATTATCATCATGTGTTTTTTGTTTGCATTTTGACTGCAAGTAATGTGGTTAATGCAGACATGAATCCTTGTAAAAAGGTTTCAGTTTTGTTGCCAGAAAAAATGGGAAAAACCCTATTATTACGTAGAAAATGTTTTCCATAATTTTTTTGTGCAAAGGTTTATAGGGGTCACAGGGCAACAAAAGTTACGCGAACAATAACAACGGTAAAGGCAGTAGAAGATGCTTCCTCAGGATATGACCAGATCATCGTTAATGTTTCTATCATTTTATATAACCTGCTTTGACATGGATTGGAAACACGGACATTTCCAAGTTGTGTTTTTTTTTCCTGTTAAATATTTTACTTTACAATTTCATTTGAAGTGCACCGTTGCCGTCGTGTCTCGATATGAAGTGTCCGTCTGGAATTCACACCGTAAGCAGTCTATCCGCTTGGAATGTTAGCGAACGGCACATTGAAGATATCGCAAAACTATTTCCCTGACCTTTCCATCCACAAAACTAGGGAGCTCCAAGGGGGCGCACTTCCCCATTACACACTTTCACAAAAAACAGCTGTATGGCAGTCAAGTGAACAATTTTTTTTATTTTCAGAGCTGGAATTTTGTCTACTTAAGTGACAGAACTGAACTTAATTTTATAGATTGTTTTTTTTTAGCAGCCATGTGTGACTGAGCTGACACTGTCATTGCATATCTGTCAACCCATACGGTTTGCCCTTATTCTTGTACAGGGTAATTGAGTTTTCAGGTCCATATGGCATACAGCCGTTTCAATACGGACAAAACAATTGTTTTGTCTATTTGTTTGTGTTTTTCCCTTGTGATGGGGCTTTCTAGGATGAACATTGAGATTTATAAGGGCACAGGGTGACCAATAAGGTCAGAATTGGTCTGTAATAAGGTAGGAGGCACTGATAAGGGTTTGACAGGTATGTCATTGATCGCCCAGTTCAATGACGGGTGGATTAAACTCGGATTCGAACCTGGGATCTCGGTAATGCCGGCTTCATTCCTCTGACACAGCATATAGTACACAGTATTTAGACATATACAGCATGTGTCAATATTGCATAGCAAATAACACTCACAGAGCTGCACCATCTTAATGTTTCCTGATGTCCCTTAATATGTGTTTAAGCACCCAATGAAAAGATGCAAGAGGTCCTGAGGAAAACGATACAAGAAGCTAAAGCACTTATATCAAAGGTAAATGTACTTCAGAGTAAGTCAAGAAATTCGGTTGAAAGTCATGTGAACTCGTGTCAATTGTTTTCATTACAAGTGGCAGTCAAACTTATACGTGGTGAGGTTATTGCCCATTCATTGCTGGCTGGTAGCATGCATGATGTTTACAAAGTAAGATCCTCTCAAGAGCCAGGCCACTCTGGGGAAGAGGCTTACTGGTTACGTGTGCTGTGTGTGTTATGTGTTTGTGCTGTGTGTGGTATGTATGTGTGCTGTTCTGTGTGATATGTGTATGTACTATTATTGCTAGGCGTGTGTATATGTGTGTAATATATGTGTGTACTATATTAGTGATGTGTGTGTGTGTGATATATACATGTGTAGTGTCAGTGATTCGGAGACAAGGGTTTCTGGGAGGCACTTTCTTTATTCAACACCTTCACACTTCACAGGTTCGCCCTCGCACTCTCTCTAGTCGTCTAGCCTAAACGCAACCCTGACCGTGTAACACCGATGGCGCTGACCGAGACAGCCAACAACTACCCAGGCCGCGCAATATCTAGCGAAGAGGGCAGCGACAAAGGCGGCGAAGACGACAAAGACGAGTCCACTCCCAGAACCTGCAGCCCCGAGCTCCCGCTCTCAGCTCCTTTTATCCTACCCGGTGTGGCCTGGCTCCGCCCTGGCCGCGCCTCCCTTCTCGAACCCACTAGCAGGTTCCAGGGGCTTCCAGATGGGGTCTTCCATGAGCCTTGCCCCAGTTCCTCCGCCCTGCCGACACACACAGCCGTGTCTATGCTCACCGGCGTGTGTACTGTTTGTCCACCGTAGTTGCCGCTACTGGACAGTAGCAGGCGCTATTACACTACACTTGTACAGTATATATTGTGAGTGCTATGTGTTTGAATGTGTATGTACTAGATCAACTCAAATGAGTACCTGGTGTGGTGTGTAAACATCACCACTGAGAGACAAAGGCGGTTTGGCGTGGTGCTGGCCACTCACCTCCTCGTCTGCCGTAATGGCCTTCATAGGGGCTCAGTAACAGCACTTGCCCCAACAATAAATTCAGGCTATAGGGGGGATCTTTGTCTTGGTCTTTGTATGTTACATTAGTGCTATGTGTGTGTGTTTTAAACCGGGCTACATATGTGTATGTGCCATCTGCTTTGTGCTTCAGAACCAGGTGCAGGCGAATGTGTTTATGACGATGGAGATGGTGCAGGAGGCACTCGATCAGCTGAGAGGAGCCGTCACCATTGTCTATCCGATGCAGCTGCCCCCACACGACCCCGTGCGCATGGAGATAGAGGACAGGGCTGAGCTGGCCGGCATGCAAGTGCGTATGTGTGTGCGTACTTCTGTACACAGTCCCATCAGTGAGCTCCTCCAGCAGGGGAGGCTGCATTGGCTGGATCATTCAGGTCGCATCTCCAGCCAACGTGTGTCCAAGGAACTGCTGTTTCGCCAGATAGAGAGGGCTAAATGGGCGCAGCATTGCTTACAGTGGAGATGGACTGATGTGGTATAAAGGAGGATGTGGAGCTGTTTAGACTTTCCGATGGCTATGTATGTATGTTCTTTCACATCATACGTCGGCAACCGTGCTAATCGGAGGACTGGCACAAGTGGTGCCAAGATCGGCCTCTGTGAAACAGGCCCATGAAGGACGCCGCTACTGAGCAGTTGGAGGCAGTCACCCTCCAACAACAGCGAAGGGTGTAGGAGCAATGCTCACAACAACGAGCGGAGCTCCGGGCGGCTAAAACGCAGAAAGTTGGCACAGTGGGGAACACATGCGATGCATCTGCCAGTCATCTCAGCAAATCAATCTATAACACCTGGGTCTGTCCCGCGATCTATGCCAGCGAGCCTTCAACACTTCACGTGGCCTAAAAGTGCACCTAGCTTGGCACAAGTGCTGTGGTGATGTGACTACCACTTCGTGGTGAATGGCAGCTGTTTTTGTGTATGTATATATGTGGGAACATTGAAACAGTGCTACAAATCTGGCGAACAGAGTTGATTTCTGGCCAGGGATAAATATCGGTGCAGGCTGGGGAGTAAATGCATGGCTACATCGGGCAGGACTTGATTGATTCACTATTATGGTTTGTATGGCTGTGTCAGGCAGGACTGCAGGTGATTGATGAGAAGGAAGCACAACTGTGGTGGGCAGGGAAGCATTTGCAGTCGGACAAGAAGCTTAGCGACTACATTGGCAAGAACGAGAAAACCAAGATCGTCATCAAGATTCAGAAGGTAACAGTGGTGTCCAGGCCACTGATAACACTTATCTCTGTTCATTACACACACTGCAGGCACCGTGATCAGTTATCAGTACATGGATTAAGATAACATTTACAGGTTAAATAATATTATTCTTACTGTTAATTAAAGTGGGCTTGGGCAGGAAACGACACGGTAAGGGATAATGGTCAGTGTTAGACAATTATGAAGAAAAGGGTTCAACGGGGGATGTGTGTGTGTATAATTGCACATATGTATATGCTTAAACAGCTTTTGTTCGGCTGGATAGAGGGGGCTAAATGGGCGTGGCACAGGTTAGAGAAGAGATGGAGTGATGTGGTACAGGAGGATGTGGAGCTAGTGGACTTGCCAATGACTGGTACAGCGGTTACAATATTGGCCTCTGTGGAGGAGGCTCATGAAGGACGCTACTGGGCAGTTGGAGGCAGTCGCCCTACAGCAACAACGGAGGGCAGAGGAGCGATGCTCACAACAACGAGCAGATCGCAGGGTGGCTAGAGCACAGCAAGTTGCCACAGTAGGGGGCACAGGTGGTACATCAGTCATCTCAGTCAGGCAACCCATGGCATCTGGGTCTGTCCCACGACCTGCCAGCGGGCGTTCGACACTTCACGTGGCCTTAACGTGCACATAGCCTGGCACAAGCGCCGTGGTGACGTCGCCGCCACTTAGTGGCGAATGGCGGTTGTTGTTGTTGTGTGTAGGTTGACTTAGCCTCAAATGAGTACCTGGTACGGTGTGAAAACATCACCACTAGGGAGACAAGGCGGCCGGGCGTGGTGTTGGCCACCCACACCCCTCGTGTGCCGTGCCAGCCTTCATAGGTGTTTTGCTAACAGCACTTGCCCCAGCAGTCGGTTAAGGTTATACGGGGAATTGTCGTCTTTGTCTTGTGCCAGCGAGGTCAGGGTGCCCCTGCTAGAGAGCCCATTGTGACCGAGGAACAGCAGAAGCAAATGATGTTGCAAGCATACCGGCGGCAGGAAGAGCTCAAGGTACTGTGCACTCACGTCCTCAATTCCCCCCCCCCCCCCCAACACACAGACGCGTGTGTGTGAATGCGCTCATGCATGGCTACATGTACCCACTTAAGTGGACGCAACACCAGCCATATTTGAGACAAAATCTAGAGGTACAGGCTATGGCTGTGCTGCTGCCACACATGAGTACCGCGAGCTGTGTGCTGTAGTCTGTCGCTGCCGCTGCTGCTGCTGCCTCGACAAAGCTTGCTGTGGAGACCCCTAACGCACGAGTGCACGTGAGTGTGTGTGAGTGTGGGTGTGCGCGCGTGCGTCTAACCCCAATCGCAGTCAAAACACTGCTCGCCGGTGGAGACGGCAGTCCTGTCATTGTTTCACCCGAAGGGGTGTAAGCGAGATGGAAATGATCGCTGCGGCTGCGGGCATGACTGCACGCCTTGTGGTGGTCTTCCACGCTGTCTGCAGCCTGTTTGTGCGTTGGTTGAGTCTCGAAAAGTGACACCAACAGTACATGTTCACGTTGGGCTGAAACGGGCAGCACCACTTTTCACAAACCTCTAACTAACGTGACCGTCTGCGTGAATCATCGTGTGTATGTTGAACTTCTTTCGTACCATACATAGCCAACCGTCCTAATCGTGTATTTGTGTGGCAACCAGTAGACGGTGCGGGGAGGTTCCACATCACCAGTGGGCATTGCAGAACTTTGGATTTGTTGACAGTGTTTTTGGAGGCTGGTAGCGCTCACAAGTGTTTGTAACTGGGATATCCCCTCCTACTCCCAACAAAGTCAACTCTCAATTATCCAGAGAAATGGGGGGGAGGGAAGCATGACCCAGGTGAAACAAAGACACGGATAATGTAAACCATGTAAGTTAGGGTATATAGATGTGTTGTTGACCTACATAGAAGAAGGGGACAGTGGAGATGTAACATCTGTCATCTGTTTTGTTTCTTTAAGGCACCGGTCCCTCACCAGTGAGGCATTGCTAATAATAGGATCAGTGTCCAGAAAATTAGTGAATTCGCGTGGAATACCCTATTTTTTTTGTCTTCTAAGACAACTAATCAGTGCGAAGGAGTTGCCAATTACCCTCGAGAAGCGGCTGTCGAGAGCTCTCGTTCGTCGAGGCCCTCCCGCCAGCAGGGGCATAATGACGCTGTTTTCTTTATTTTCAGAGGCAAGGTTAATCCACAGCATGGATAATTTGCCAAACGTCAATTTATAACAATTATAACAATAATTAAATTGGGCAAATGTGTTTCACCGTTTCACCTTCCGTCTTCTCCATTTACCCTGCCAATGTTTACCGCCCCTTCATAGAAGTTGGAAGAATGCGAATCGGATGATCACCTGTCCTCAAACTGGGCCGACGCGCACGCCCTCAAGCGTTCCTTCCAGGGCCTGCGAGACATCTCCTGGAGACCCAAGTGAATCGGTCGCCTTTTGGCACGCTTGCACTGCTCACCCCCATCGCGGTCATCCAGGGCTAGGAGAACGCAACTCAACTCGTTCACGAGATGATAACTCGAGGGGATTCCAACACGGGGACAAAGGGCTGTGTGTGTGTGTTGTTATTTAATAAAGCAATGTGAAACAAGACACCTTGCACCCTCGTTTATTACAGATTGATAATACTTCATATTAATTGTTTTGCATCCATAGAAACCTCATTGTGATGTGCTACAAGGTATGTGATTACTGCGCAAAACACCGTTGGGCAATGTGCACTTGCTTTTAGAGGGGCGGACATTCCAATAGATCAAGCCCCCCCCCTCCCCATACGATCGATTGTGAAGAGAGCCGCATGCATACATGACAATCAGTCGGTGAATCACGTGTTATCAGAGTGGCCGAGCCGCCGTGGGTACACGGGACGATAAGAGATATCTTACCTCCCCCCACAGATGGTTCATCAAGTGCTGTCGCCGATTCAGCATGAGCGCATTACTCAGCTGATCGCCTCAAAGCCGCGTGCAGAAGATCACCCCGTTGTACTTCTAAAGAACAGATGTAATTAAATGTTGAGCTAAGAATCTAGATTTGAAGTTATGAGCCAAGCCCAGGTTTTTGTCTCATCTAAGGCCCCGGTCTAGGGCCTGTTAGAAACCGGGCCGCACAGAAGCTGGAGGTGAGACCGGTGAGTCCGTGTGTGTACAGTACACACCGCATAGTGGTGAGCGGTGAGTCCGCGTGTGTACACACTCTACACACCGCATAGTGGTGAGCGGTGAGTCCGCGCGTGTCCCGACCATTATTTTATTTACCACTTCCGTCCGCGCCTCTTTCCCGCACTGCGCGCTTGTCTCAGTCATGGTTTTGGTAAGCCCACAAACTCTAACCCCTAGTAGCCACAATGAGTAAAAAACAAACGTCGCTGGAGAGCTTCTTTGAAAAGGGGGAAAGACCCAATGATGAACCCCCCCCCCCCGTCCATGAAAAAATTGTCTTCCACGAAACTGGTGCCAAAAAGGTTGGGGACCGCTGAATAAGGGGCTCACAGAGCTCAGATGCTTCAGCAGTCACAGCCAGGCGCTCGAGTGAGCATAGCAGCATTGGAGACGGAGTTCCAGTCAACTCACCAGCCCCATAGGAACAGCCAAGTGCTATGCGGAGAGTACGTATGTTACGTCACACTTGGCTGTGTGGTTTGAAAATTCTAACGTGTATTTTAGTGTAGAACAGGGTGCTTAAAGTAATGTAAACGGGCCTCTCCCTGTGTGGGTTATCAGTGGTCTTCGGAACTAAAATATTAAACAGTTCTTTTTATTTTACCAAGTAAGGCCCACTGAGCTCTATAGCTATTTTTTCAGAAGCGAGCTGGTCACAAATTATAGCGCAACGAAGTGGCTTATCATGTGGAAATGTATAGCAACCAAATACTATGAAGGCGTGTTGATTCGAAATGTAGAAGTAAACACCGGAGGACCCTGAGAAAAATCCACGCGACCACGGGAAGAGACACGCAAACTCCAAATATGCAGGCGTCACCAGTGCCGGATTATCCGAGTAGCAAAATTAGCTACACACGCTACGGGCCCCGCACTTTCAAGGGCCCCGCGCTAAACGCTTTCAAGATATCAATTCCGGTTCAGTGATTCTGCACCTGATCTATTACTATAGTACTATACTGCCTTCAACTTTTATGAACGACTGGGTGTGTAAGGTTAGCGATTTGTCGTATTATCTGGCTGTATAGCAAATTAAAAAATAAAATTACTTTACTATGCAAGTTAAACATTTGTGCCTTAATGTTTTTGGTATAATTTAGTGCCCCTTTATCACATATGCTACAGGCCCCGCACTAGCTTAATCCGGCACTTAGCGTCAGGTGTCGGGATCGCACCCACGACCTCCTGTATACCAGGTGAGGTAGTTAACATCTCGCCACACGTGTCGAGACCGGAGGCACGGTCACGAGCGGGATCAAGCCGGGCAGACCAGCAGAGGGACAAGCATGGGGAGCGAAGAGGTTGCCTACAGCGTCACCTTGTGGTTAAAACAACGTGCGTGCAAGCGAACCTGCCAAAGCTCAGAATCAGTGGTGTGGTCTCGCCAAGGGAATTGTCCAGTAATACTGGTAGGAACCTCCTGGTTACACCAGCCCACAGGGGATTATTGTGTCCGTC
>CM025645.2:3833158-3846157 GCA_014621495.2 Entosphenus tridentatus
GGGTGAGGAGGAGGGGGAAGGAGGGGGAGGGGTGAGGAGGAGGGGGAGGGGTGAGGAGGAGGGGGATGAGGGAGAGGAGGGGGTAGGGGTAGGGTCGTGACCCGGATGCTATCGTTTCTTGGGGGGGAGAGTGGGGCGGTGTGTGTGGGGGGGGTCAGGAGTCAGGGGTCACGCATCATGGCGGGAAGCGCCGGTCGCACTGCGAGGAGGCGGCGGCGGCGGCGACGGAGGTCGCGGACGACCGCGGCTGGTTGGGCCACGCCGGCTTCTGCCGCGGCCACGCCGAGTCCGAGTGGCGCGCCCCTGGGGCCCGACCCGCGCCACGTGGAGCTGCGCCGATGGATGCGCCGGCGCGGATTCGGCCGCTGCAGCCTGCAGGCCGCGGTGTGGCCGGGTGCGTGTGCTCGCCGCGGGAACGTGGACAGTTTCCCCACCCCCCACCCCCCCACTTCACTCTCTCCCCGAGCAGCGGATAGAGCATGGCTCAGTCCAGGGGCTGCCGTCATAGCATGTACTGTACTCCCACTGTCACAGCATATACTGTCCTCGTACTGTACTGTACTGTGCTCACGCTGTTACAGCATGTACTGTACTCACACTGTACTGTGCTCCCACTGTCATAGCATGTACTGTACCCCACTGTCACAGACTATTGTACCTCCAGTCACAGCCTTACTTTACTCCCATTGTCAGCATGCACTGTACTCCCACTGCTCAGCATGTACTGTATTCCCACTGTCAGCATGTACTGTACTCCCACTGTCACAGACGACTGTACATCCACAGTCACAGCATATACTGTACTCGTACTGTGCTTCCGCTGTCATAGCATGTACTGTACTCCCACTGTCACAGCATGTACTGTACTCCCACTGTCACAGACTACTCTACCTCCAGTCACAGCATATACTGTACTCGTACTGTGCTCCCGCTGTCATTGCATGTACTGTACTCCCACTGTCACAGCATGCACTGTACTTCCACTGCACTTCCACTGTCAGCATTACTGTACCCCACTGTCACAGACTACTGTACCTCCACAGTCACAGCCTTACTGTACTCCCCACTGTCATGGTATGTACTGTACCCCACTGTCACAGACTGTACTGTATCTTCATTGTCACACCATGTAGGAAGGTCCAACCGAGTCTCAATCAATACCTCTTCTAGAGGGTCCTGCCAAGTTTCGCAATCGAGAGCGAGTTTGGTTTGTGTAATGCCAATTCAATAATTTGTCGGTGAATTTTCAGCATTAGGATATTTGCCAATACCAGTTACAGTTGTGTAATTTTTATTTTTACCATGGAAGGAAACGGTAGTACTCAAAGGAAATTCCATGCAGCACAGAAGACGAACATACAAACTCCAAACGCCAGAGTTTATGCGATGATAAGAGGTGTTTGGGTTGAGTGGGCGACCTAGGATGGCTTTAGTATAACAGCGCTCCAGACACGTGTGAATTTCCTTTCCGTAATATATTGTATGTTTAAATAGTTACAATGCAATACACCTTTACTGATAATTATTTAAATTGTTATTTTAAGTTATTATTAATTTAAACCAGATTTGTTACATTTTTATTGTGTTTAAAAAATTGTCCACTTAAAGTGACTTTATAGGTCGTCCTTGTAAAACAGAATGCTGCTTCACGTGCCTCAATGGTTGTATTTAATTTGCTGGTTAACTAGAGTGATTGACGTGTGCTTTGCGAGCAGTTGAGGTGACAGCTTTGTCTCACCTTCTCTTTCCAGACACAGGGCGAGGGCTTATGGCGACGAGACATTTCCAGGTGTGCTCTACCTACCACGCAGTTCCTATTCTTTCGAAGTTGATACTGTTCATGTTCATAATCAACGTTTTTGGGTTATATCGCGTTATTTAGAAATGTGTCGTAACCCTCCACCACCCGACATGGCCAATCAGCAAAAAAGTGTCACGTTGACAAAAAGACAAATAGTTCACTACTGTAGCCCACCGGTGTGTTGAAGAGTGAAACCACAACATTTACAATTTTTGAGTACGACGTTTCGCTGGTAATTGCATCCAGCATCATCGGGCAATTCGCCAGAATGGTGAGGCTCTGCTCTTTCTCCATGTTGTTCTCCACAATTTTTATCACAATTGTGCCAATCGGCATCACGTCATTAGGATCTCTTGCAAGAGCGATGCAACGCTTCGTGAAAGGGAACCTCCCGTGGGAGGCGGATGCCACAGGGGAAATTCTGAGATCCCTTCAAGTGACCTTTGGTTCACAGAGTATGGGGCAACACTTTCCCATCCGCCTTGCAAAAGTTAGTACAATGTGGCGCGTTACAGTCAAACTCATATTTTAAATCCCTAGAGCTGGAAGTAAGCGACATTAATCGCAGAACCAAATTTAATGCGGAAGTTTTTTTGTACAGACCTTGGTGGCCGGGCTGAAGCCATCAACTAATACCACATTAAGGCTTCGGTTTAATCACAGGTGGCTGCCTGGCTTGGAACATAGAATCTCAAAAGTACCAGCTCAGCACTCTGACCTCTGAACCACCCGGCCTCCATGCAGAGTTCCTCCAGACCCGTGTGTCACATGACAGCATGTCGCAGACACGTGACAGTGTGTTTTATGCACAGCACGTATCACTGTGTGTCCCGCACCTAACACGCGTGTGTATCTTAAAACATTTTAGAGAGTCCTCAGGCTCGTTCGTGAGGTGAATGACCATTCACTGAAAATGACTTCACCCTCGCTGTGTTCCCTTCCCCTTGCAGCCAGGCGATGTCATTATCTCTGTTCCTGAGCGATGCCTTCTCACAGCCAGCACCGTGCTGGACACCTACCTCGGGCGCTACCTGCGTGAGTGAGTCTTCACAACGCTTTCCAGCTAAGGTTGAACGCTTTAATACATTAGCTCTGCCCTCTGTTCGTCTGTAATGGGGTGACGATTATAACTCTTCGTGAAGATGATCCAGTTTGAACCAAACCTGACTATAAGTCACGTTGCATTCGTGATTAATCGCTAGAAAACCGGCCACATTGATCAAAGGATTGTCCAAAACCTGCAACACGAATCGGCGATGAAAGGACTCCCCTCGGCATGCTTTCAAGGGGAGTACTTTCTTCCACAGCGTGCCAGCTGAGGCACCCCCACCCTCCCGGCAGAGCCATTATCCAAGTTCCCTTTTCGCATGGCGGCCGATGGACGGACGTATCGCTTCCTATGCGTCTGGTGTGAGCACTACTGTTATTGTTCATTAAATACCTCTGAGGGAAAACACACATTGGTAATTTACGTAATGCATATTCATCTTCGTTTTATGAATGTTGACTCTTATTTGTGTGTTGCAGGTGCAGTGGGAGTGTGACTGCACTGCAAGCGCTGTGCGTGTTCCTCATTTGTGAAAGGTTCTTCTCTCAAAGCAAGACCTGCTTGCCTTTGGCGCGTGATGGGGACTCCGCCTGTGAGTAGCGAGGGAGCGATGCGACTCCTGAAATAGAATTTGAAAACTTCTACCATTGCATTCCTCGTTAACAACTCCTTGAGATGAAAAATCCAATCGGAACTACCACAGACCAGCGAAACTCTTCACAAACACCAGAGATTAGAGAACGGCCTACGGAAGCGCATAGCACAGGGCTAACGCTTGCGATCCCTACAAACGATGTCGGGTCCATGCAGTAGAGGGCAGCAAAATCTGGCAGCAGGTTGACTTGATTGGTAACACTTTTACCGCAGCGGTCTGCAACACCTGCTTCAGTCATGGTGGTCGCCCATCCAAGCGTCTTCCAGGCTCATCTCTGCTTCGCCTCCGAGATATGACGTGATCGTGAGCAATCTGGTGATTTGACCATTTGCGTTTTGGGTCTATATAGCGTTGAAATACTCCTTGTATTGAGCTCAGTGAGGCTGTCCTGGGTAAATGTCAGAGGTCGCAAACGGGTTTTGATTCCTTACCCGTACCCGTACCCGGCCGCACCAGGGTCGCAAACGGGTACCCGTACCCTACCCGATACCCGGCTACCCGTACCCGGCCGGGTATCGGGTAGGGTACGGGTACCCGATTGCGACCTCTGGGATGAAGCCATGTTGCAGGCGCGGGTGGGTTGATTCTAGGAACTTGAATTGTGAGAAGAGTCAAGACGTTGGGTAATGAGTGACAAACGGTGACTCACCAGTGACTCACGGCCTACCCGTACCCGGCCGCACCAGGGTCGCAAACGGGTACCCGGCTACCCGTACCCGGGTATCGGGTAGGGTACGGGTATCGGGTATCGGGTATCGGGTACCCGATTGCGACCTCTGGTAAATGTGCAGCGCTGATCGACAAAACTGAAATGAAGTGTGCCGACTCATCGTGTGCATGCGTTTTCCGACAGTGCAGCAGCAGCAGCAGCCGGGACAGTGGGGCCCGTACATCGCCGTGCTCCCTGCGTCGTACTCGTGCCCCGCGTACTTCTCCAGCGAGGAGAGGTCGGCTCTCCCCGCGCCTCTCCGTCAGGAGGCCGAGGCTCAGGTGGCAGCGCTGCTGCAGGACTGGCGCGGCACCCGGCCGCTCGTCCGCCTGCTCCAGCCGCTCTTCCCAGAGCCCGTGAGTGAGCACCAGGGTCGGGATTTTCAGCTATGTCAGTCAGTGGGCCACATGATAAAAATTTGCACGTGGTGTAGGTGACCAGGCGGCTCAAATATCAAAACTCTTGAGCCAGCACCGCTGATAATCCTGGGTTTGAATGCTGGTTTCAGCCACCTGATTAAACTTGGTTCGCAAGTGAAATGAGTTGATGGTCACAACCATATCACCAATGACTACAACAAAAACTCACGTTAAGTGTGCTTCTGCACTTAATTTTGATAACGTCTAGCTTTGAGAATGAAAATATCGCTTTGACTATATGCAACGTACAACTGAAATTCCAGCGAGAAATATTTTTTACTGTCTAGGACAGGGGTGGGGAACCTTTTTTGTGCCAAGGGCCATTTGGATATTTTTACATCATTCGCGGGCCATACAAAATGATCAACTTAAAAATGAGCCTGTTATATTTGGTCAAACATTTAATTAACTCACCCCTAATGTGATGGCTGGAACTGCTTCTCTTTGGCGAGGCGTGTGATGTTAGCTGGTATTGATGATGTTGCTGCTACTTTTCCAAGTTTGCTCCTAGATTTATTGAATTTCGAGTCCCGCCTGCGGTTGCCTTGGCAGGGCCACACCAAAAGATTTTGCCGGCCTTATACGGCCCGCGGGCCGGACATTCCCCACCCCTGGTCTAGGATATAGTTCAAAAGTACATTCAATAAAATATTAGTTGCAAAGGTTTTGTTAAAAAGCACTAACATTAAATGAATACACATTTTAGCTGCTGTGTCGGGTGTAGTTTCCAAGCACTCATAGTAACTAAGTATCACATCCCATTGCATATTTAAAACGGACTGAAGGGTACACACCCCTTTAAATGTAAGATGCAGTCTTAATCGATGTTTGGGCACAGCATAGCCACAAAGCAGAGTTTCCAAATCCAGTATTTACTCCTGCAGCGCAGGGTTGAAGGAGTAGCCCAGTTTTTAGCGCACTATGCTATAAACCCGGTAAGCTGAGTTTGATTCCATGGCATGGGTATCTTCGGCGGCAATTGAAATGTGAACCTGTCGTGCCTGCCATCCCCACCTTCCTTCATCAACCTGCAGTGGCCAGTGTGGTGAAGTATGGTCAAACACCCTGCACGCAATTTGCAGGTCGTCATCCAGCGGTGCATTGATAGTGCTGTCCATTATTATCGTAAACTATTTCTTGGAACACATCGTTATCGTTGCGGGGATTTTGAAGTGCATCTTACATTGCGACAATTTAAATGTGGACCTGATAGACCGGATTAACTCGGTGGTGATGTTGGTCTGCGCCCTAACACACACCCCCTGTGTGGAGGTTCGTCACCGGCGATTCTTGGTAAACGCCTTCAAGATTAGGCGAAGTTTGAATATTGTTGTCATACCTGGGGTGGCGCACACAAGTTACTACCTCACACTGTGTCATAGAATTTAATGTAAAGCAGTCAATTTGAAGATGATCCAACACTCACCCCAGTCACTCACTCGCCAGCGGTCAGTCGCCTCCTCGTAACTCTTCTATCGCTACTACCATGGTCATTGTTCCCGTAAACTTTGCTCGTTCATTCCTCCACCAATGTAAAGGACTCGGTCTCTACCAGACACTGTCTGTGTTGTCTGATCGGTACTGTATTCGACCACCACGCTAAAAGGTCACTCACTCCTCATTCTGCTTCTTCCCTCGGACTGCTACACTTTTCAATTCCCTCCCATCGTCTCTTTTCCCAGGCTCTAATAATTAACCTTCTTTAATTAAAAAAAAAACATGTAAACTATAACCTTTTCTAACTTTGACAGTGCTGATTGTTGCTGGCTCTTTTGAAATTTGGAGTCTTGTGGTCTGCGTAAAAAAAAACCACGAAAATAAAGACATGACTCGCGTGCGCGTAGGTGAGTCGCGTGTTCTGCAAGGACACGTTCCGCTGGGCGTGGTGCAGCGTGAACACGCGGGCCGTGTACCTCCCCGCCCAGCCCTGCCCTACCCTGGCCGGGGGCACGGGGAGCCTCGCCCTCGCACCCGTGCTTGACCTTCTGAACCACCACCCCTCCGCAAAGGTCAGGAACCTGACAGTCCCCAACTGACATCAGAGGGGGAATCGGCCACAGATTCTCGACTGTGCTGTATCGCATGACGCTGCGCCGCATTGCCCACGTTCACACGGCAGTTTCGCCATCAGGGATCAAAGTCAAAGTTCTCATTTAGCCTCGGGCTTCATTTCTCACTCCATATTTTCCAAGTTGCTGAACGACTGGAGGAGCATACTTGGCATCCAGTTTAACACGTAGGCTTTCGCGACCAATATCCATAATTTCAATTTTTTTGGGTTAGATCGTAAATATATAAATGTGTCGTTCAACCCACCACCACCCGACACAGACAATTAGTAAGCTTTGTGATGTAGACAGAATATGCCAATTCGTTACTAGTACAACACACCGGTGTGTTGGAGAGGAAAGCCACAACATTAACAATCTGAGTACGACGTTTCGCCAGTAATTACAACTAGCTTACTGGTGAAACGTCGTACTCAGATTGTGTCAGGTGATGGCGGGTTTAACGACACATATTTACGCGATCTAATCCAAAAAAACTTGTATTACTTGGCAACCATTTAGTTTTCAGTGGTCGGCTGACTTAATAAATTGGTTTTCCGTGTACCAATTTGCAAAGCTTAACTTACTTTGAAATGAAATTTTTATTTTGAAAATCTTTATTCAGCAAAAGAACATAATCGGCAGCACGGGACTAGTAGCCACAACCATAGCAAGAAGTATACTTCATGTGGTGCGTAGTTACGGACATATTCTCCGTCGCCGAACCGGACAATTGAAGTCAATACCTTCTGAGATGTAGCGTTTGGCAAGATGAAAAGGATGCACTGGCGTCGCTAAAGTGCCCTGCGGCGCGTACTCTCTCTGTGTGGTGGTGTGGCAGGTCACGGCTGGGTTCAACGAGGCGACGCGGGAGTACGAGGTGCGTGCTGGGCAGACGCACGCACGCCACTCGCAGGTGTTCATTTGCTATGGGCCTCACGACAGCCAGAGCTTGCTGCTGCACTACGGCTTCGTGTGCGATGCCAATCCCCATGACGTCGTCTACGCCACTGTCGGTGAGATCCGGGGGCGTCTGGTACTTGCCGTCACCACTGACAGGGCACCCAGCAGAGGTCGCAACCGGGTACCCGATACCCGTACCCTACCTGATACCCGGCTACCCGTACCCGGCCGGGTACGGGTAGGGTACGGGTACGGGTAACCGTTTGCGACCCTCGTGCGGCCGGGTATGGGTACGGGTAAGGAATCAAAACCCGTTTGCGACCTCTGGCACCCAGGCTCGCCTAGAGACACCACCCAGGCCTGCCTACTCTGCATGTGACGTCGCTTGGCGTTACCGCGTTCCGCTGCTCGTTGCCGAGGTTTGCCGTTCGAATGCGACGGGCCACCCTGGTTAATAACGCGGTGCATGTTAAACCGTAAAATGCTACATGCCGTCTGCTTCACCATGGGTGTTAGAGATCTCATGATGCTATTCGAAGAAGAGGAGGCGATTGCGTTGCCGGTGCCACTGTCTAAATGTTGACGAATCTGAAACATTTCACCGTAAATTACTGAATTTCAAAACGCATAGCAACGTCAGCCCCTCGTGCGAAAACGTCGCATGATCCCTCCTGGAAAAGGGTCTTGAGACTCGGTGAAGCTTTCCTGGATAAACGAGCATAAATCGCAATAATATGGAGAAGAGGTCTGACATTGTTCACTGACCATAGAGTACTCTTTGGTTCTTTCGGTAAAGTCACGTAGGTATAAAATAAATTAAATCACCTGATGACGGACGCTTGTGTTGCGCCCGAAACGTCGTGATTTAATTTATTTTATTTTATACCTACGTGACTTTACCGAAAGAACCAAAGAGTATGGATCCCTGCAGTCACGAAAACTTCAAATCTAGATTGACCATAGAGTAGTTGCTGCTGCTGCTGCTGCAGTAACCCTCACCATGCCGCAGTGACCAGGAGCGTTGTTGTCTTCGTGGTACCAAGGCTGTGATGGCTCAGCCTGGATTTGTGATGCTGTGCCGACTCGAGGGGGGAGCGTTGCCGTTGCACCGTACCGAAACGCCTCTCGCGATTCGCAGATCCCATCGTGTGTTTATTTTTGTGGATAAGGAGACGTATACATCCGATTATATAACACTGGTCAGCAAAAAAAAAAATTCTGGCCTGGACTTTTGCAGCTGTTTTAGACTAATTTCAGGGTGCTGATTCTAAATGTGATCTCAGATTTGCTCTATCACATCTCATTTTATGCTATCGGCATACCCCATTTTCATTGATTTTACCCGAAATTAACTCTGTCACTTATGATTGCAAGTTGTTGCGAGTCAGTGACTGCTTTAGTGTTAAAATATGGTGCTGTATTTTTAGGATAGTGTGTTTATAATATCATTTTATGTAGATATCCACATTTATTTAATATTTTTCTTCTGCAGTTTTTATTGGAAATGCAATATTTTATATCTCAAAAACCTGAAATACCTTATGCCAGAAAAAGTGTGTTGACCAGTGTTATCCGTGATTGGAGAACAGGCACACCCAAAAGTCACCTTAAAGTTCTAAATTGAATCCTATTTGTGTTCAGCTGCTGATGAGTGTACGGATAATAGGATCCACCCACACCCTCTATATCAACGCGGATAGGAGCCTCGTTGTATTCTCCAGGCAATGGGGCCACACTCAGCTGTTACTGCCACGCAATTTAAGGGACTCCTCTACTTACAAACACTCGATTTACGAACTTTCATAGATACGAACAAACCTGTCCAGTTGCCTGTTTAGTGTACACGCCGTAGAACAAGTTTAGAATCGACAGGAGTAAAAGTTGGACTTAAAAACATCGAATTAAGGACAGACCTCTAGAACCGAATTAATTTGTAAGTCGAGTAATCCCTGTATGTATGTTGAAGTGTGGGGGAAGGACACCAAACTTAACACAAATCAGTTCTATAGAAATTAGTTTAAAATGTGTGCGGCTCTTGTCTGTGCAGACGACGTGTTGGGTGTGGCGTGTGGCACGAGTACTGCCGCTGAGTGGAAGTTGACCCTTCTGCAAAAGAGGGACCTCACCAGGTGAGGCGCCTCCTCCATTGACCTCACCTCGCAAACCCTTACCTCACCTCACCATCCTCATGAAAAGCCTCGTTTCATAATGCTTCACTGCAGACATTTTCAAGTCCTCAGTCCTGAGGTGGCCGGATGGGTCAGATATCAGAGGGACTGAGCTGCCACCGCTGAGATCCTGAGTTCCAAACCAAGTAGCCACCTGTGATTGAACCAGGTTTTCAAGTGGAGTAAGTTTATGGTCTGAGCCCGATCACCAATGATTGCACAAAAACACCACGGCATTAAAATGTAGGTCTGTAGTTAATTTGGCGAAATTCCAATTGTCATCATTAAGAATATTGGCTTGACTCGTGCAACAAATATTGCATTTTTTGGAAAGTGCTGTTTCCTCCGAGTGCGTGAAGATGAAGCCACTCGAGATGTCAGAAGCAGTTCTTTGACAGCTTCAACAGGCTGCTCTCTAACATGAAGCGGATCACTGCTGTGTGAGACTTCCAAATGGATTCTGCATCTCATGACGTAATGCCAATAGCACAAATGTGATAAAATTGAGGAAAAAGACACGGCGCACCTTCAAATCCCATGTTCCTCTCCCCTGTCCTCCCGGCCTTTTTCTAGGAACCTGACATTTGGAGTGGACGGTCCTTCGTGGAGGCTGCTCACAGCCATCGGGATTCTCTGCCTTCCTGCACACAAGACGTAAGCCCTCGCCTGCCGACCCGTGGTCATCTCCACGCATCGCTTGTTTGACGGTCACATGTTTCTCTTTGAATCTTCATGGGTTTCACATCCGCGGATTTAATGCCTCTCCGTCGCACCCTTCAGTTGCACCGCATGTGTGTGCTCTCCGATTTAAACTGCGGCTCGTCAAAATTTCCGGGAGGCTCAACTGGTACACATGGTTGAGCTTCGAGCCCCCCCCCACACCTCTGTTATCCCCGCCCACTTTTAGATGGCCACGCCCACTCGACAACCAGCCCCACCTACTGCTCATAGGCTCCCGCCCCACTGCTCGGGTTGCCCTACTCTTTGTCTGCAATCATGAGCTGAGCACGAGACCAGAAAACGTTAAACCGGCGACATAATTCAGATTTTTGCAAAAGCTTTAGGACACTTGGATAGCCTCTCTGAAATCAACGGGACTGTTCCTGCCTTAATTCGCAGGGATGTGGTGGTCCCATTGGGCTGTGTGTGTGTGTGTGGGGAGCGGTTAGCACGCTGTACTACGAACCCGGCGTCCCGAGTTCCATTCGCGCTCAGGGCCAACACCAGTGACGATTATCTCAGCATCAAATGAGTACCTGGCGCATGTGTAAACATCGACGCTGGGAGACAAAGGCAGCCGGGCGTGGTGTTGGCCACCCGCCCCCTTGTGTACCGTGCCGGCCTTCATAAGTATTCACTAACAGCACTTGCCCCAACAGTCTGTTAAGTCTACACGGGGGATCTTTGTCTTTGCCCCAGCCACCTGGTCTCGGATGTGATCGTCGGCCGAGGGAGCATGCAGGAGGAGACGCAGGAGCTGGCGCTGAGGCTTTGCTGCTGCATGGAGCAAGCACGGAGGATGACCATCGCCAGGGTAACGTGTCTGTTGGCGTGACGCACTCTAATTATACTTTGTAACGTACACAGTTTTTGTTTACATTTCAGGAAGATTCAACGGTGCAGGAAACCACAAACAAGCGGGAAGGCATTCAGAACAGATGCCAACATTTGGCCAAGTTTTGTAGTCCTACGTGGGATACTAGCTTTCCTCCCCGGCGTCGCCCCGGACTTGGATTCACCACACCCGGCCGCCTTTGTCTCCCCAGTGGCGATGTTCACACACCACAGCAGTTACTCGTTTGAGGCTGAGTCGACCTAGGGGAAGCCCAGGACCGGTTCAAATAATCGTCACCGGTGGTGGCCGTAGGCGGGAATCGAACTCGCGGGGGTCACATGACAGATTCGACGTCACAGCTCACTTGCCGTGCAAAAAATATATGCATTATTGAGCTCCCCCCCCAAAAAATCGAAAGTGTATTTTTATAATTTTTGCATGGTGTATAATCTGGAAAGTACCCACATGGCAAATTTCAAGTTTGTTGCATGTCGGGAAGTATGTTAAACATTTTGAACAGACACATAATCACAACTTTGCCTTTTATATATATGGAGATTTGGCAAACTCACAGCAATGCTCGTTTATATGTGTTGAGATGTGGTCGCACTTAGTCTCTTTGTAAAACCACGTGTTGTAAATGTGTGCCATCTGAAGTGTTCCTGATCAAGCCTCACGCTTCTCTCGGCATTCTGCTCTCTAATGGCTGCAGAACAGATTAGTAAAAGATCAGGTTGCAGCGATATGGCGATTACATCGTCCGTTTGTAACATATGAATAGACCGTGATTCTTGTCGCTTTCATCCCATATCTCATTTCCTGACCAAATATATTAGAAATAACAATGGCGTAATCTCTATTAGCAATTCATTTAGCGCTTTCAAAAAGGTTTTCCTGAATAATTGACAGTATGATCGTGACATGACATGAACGTGCTCAGGGGATATTGACGATTGTTATGTCACTGACAGCATGTGCGCTCATAGCGGTGCGCACATGCTGTCAGAATGGTGCCACCTGAGGTAGCAAAACTGTAGTCGTACCCTTTTTATCTACACGGCGAATGTGAGTTAATTTTACAACCCGCTCGTTGCAAATGGTTATCACATGATCCCTTGTTATTGGCCACGTGAAGAAATTGGAACCACGCATGTTTTGCCACCTCGGGTGACACCAAAAGAGGGAAATATCTCTGTCTGGGCTCATGGACTATTACCATCACAATGATTAGAATGACACCAGTTGAAGAACGTTTAAATAGTATTTATTTGTACTGGAAGTACAGCAAAGAAAAAAAACAATTGTATAACGTGATTACAAACTTTAGGGATACTGATTTTGCAGCAATCTTGATGTCATGTAAATTGATAGGATATCATGAAAATTATACGATTGTACCACGACAACCCGAGAGCAAGCACAGTACGTGCTGAGGGGCTCAGCGATTTGTTTAGCGCTGTGAGGTCATCCCTGGGTGTGCGTCTGCCATGGTTTTGTGTCTCGCGACAGATGTCGCCCGGCTCGGGGGAACCATCGCAGCTTCTGCTTCAACTCCTGACTCAAGAGCTGTGCATCCTGGTCTCGGCTCGCAGTGCGATGCAGCGTCAACGGCAAACAGCACAAGTGACAGCAACCACAGAAACAACCACAGATACAACAGCAACCGCAGATACAACAGCAACTAGAGAAACAA
>CM025645.2:3859587-3897982 GCA_014621495.2 Entosphenus tridentatus
GAGAACAACAGGTGCACATGTTGTTGTTTTACCCAGTGTTGGTTGACAATCCAAATACAAAAAGGAGAGTACTGTTAAACGCTGGGGATGTGAACACTCGGTAAAGTAGAATAGTACCTGTCAAATAAGATTGTCCAAAAATGTGTAGTTAAATCTTTTTTGCAGGGTTAATAACATCTGTCCAATGATTACTCAGTTTGTACCCATCATCACGGTTGAAATTATGTCTGTGTTTGTATATCTGAATGGCTTCGTGTACAAACCTTTGATGGTAGCCAAAGGGTTTGCAGAGCACCTTGGTCTCTTTTACCTACGTGACTTTACCGAAAAAAACCTAAGAGTATGAATCCTTGCAGTCACGAAAGCTTCGAATCTAGAACGAGATTCCTTAACTCGCTGTTCCGTGTCACCGTGTTTCATCGTGCGTCACCGTGCGTCGCATGCAGGCGGTCGCGCACTGGAAGTTCCCTCTCTGGAGGCAGCAGCAGCAGCGGCGTTTCCGTGTCGCTCCTCGAACAGAAACCTCCAGAGGAGGTTGCTGAAGAGGAACAGGAGAAAAAACTACCTGGTACCTGCACGCCAACTTCTGCCGTTTCCCCCGCCCACTCAGTTCCATTCTTGCATGTGGCAAAATGTTTCGGAGCTAAATGCCAATGTCGAGATTTGATAGCCACGAGAGGGATTCAGGGGAGAGTTTGTGCAGTTTTGATATTGAGCGCAGACGACAGTGGTTTAATATATTGTCCATAGATTGGGTTTCATAGCCAGTTGCATGCACTGTGTCATTGATTTTCCATTCATGATGAGATGCGCACATCAGTCTTTTGATGTTTTGATGCGGCTCGTGGTTTTTTCTTGGCATCCGTGTTGTTTTACTCTGTTCACCGGCGTTTTTCTGGTTCTAGGTGAGACTCTAGGATGTTTACTCTTTGGCTTTTTCCAAAGAGTATGGACCCTTGCAGTCACGAAAACTTCAGATCTAGAACTCTAGGATGTTGACAGCACGATCCTAGAACGGGGGCTTGAGTAGGCGGTGAGGAACGTTGTTGAGGTCTTGGTTGATGGGTGGGTTGTCGTGCAATAAAACGTGTACTTTGCAGTTTGCATGTTTCCGTGGATATTTGGTGGCAGTGTTTGCCAAAATAGGGAGCCAGGGGATTGGTGTCTGTTTCAGTGTTCTGGCTGTGATGTGTATTAGATCATTTCATGATGCATCTATCACTTTTTTTACGAGCTCCGGGACCTGGAGCACAACTCGGCAAAATTGATGTTCTTGCCTTTGTTTTGTTCCTTCTGTGCTCATGGCACCATGGATCACCCTTGCAAAATAACTGGGCAACCAGCTAAATGGGATCATCCGTGTAAACAAATAAAGGGCCGTCCATAAATGACGTCACGCACCTGGAGGGGGGGTCAGACATTTGAGACGATGTGTGACGAGGGGCGGGGGGGTTTGAGAAATGTGACGTCGCATCAAAATGCGCAACTTTAAATAAATATAAACACGTTTTACTTAATTAAATAATCTTTTTAATAAATGTTTTCTCCTACAACAGTGCGGCGCCACATTAAATACGCACTTCAATGACAATAGTTTAAAGTGATTTGAAGCATGTTATTTTTTGGGGGGGGCTTTGTGATGTCATTAGAGGGGGGGGTCTGACCTTTTGTGACGCCGTGTGACGAAGGGTGGGGGGGGGTCAAAAATTGTCCAAAATCGTGTGACGTCATTTATGGACGACCCCTAAGATGAATTGAAACTTCGAATGTTGCTCCCGCTCACTGCTGATAGGCCCCACTCACTCCACCAGCCCCGCCCACTGCTCAGGTTGCCTCGCCCTTTGTCCCTATCATGAGTCAAAGTGAGCAAGTGAGAAACACGAGGCCATGCTAAATTTAAAAGTGAAATGTATCCCGACTTTTACGGATACATTTCAGATTTTGCACAAAAAGCTTGACAACAATTAGACAGACATTCTGAAATCACTGGGATTGTCCCAGCCAACCCAGGACCTTTAAATAGCCTTTAGGCAAGTCTACACCTGAGCAATCGGTTGCCCAACTTGGTTGCATGCAACTGACTTGCTCGTCTGCGAACATCTCTACGACCAAAGACACGGACGTATAAGCAGCTATTTAAGTTGCACGATTTCGAGAGTGATTTGGACGGCGCGGCTGATCGCTCAGGTGGTGTGGGCCCCGCCTTTAGATCTGTGAACTCGCGTAATTCTGCTGCTGCTGCTCCTCCGGGCGGCCCCCCCCCCCCCCAAGTGACATTTGAGGACAAGAAGAGGGAGAACTTTGAGAAGGGCAACCAGGAGCTGGAGCGAAGGCGTGCTGCGCTGGCCGAGACGCAGCGACGAGAGCGCGAGCGCCTGCTCGCCGTGGAGCGCGCTGAGCACGAGCGGAGGGAGCGCGAGCGCCAGCAGCAAGAACGGCGCCGCCAGGCGGAACTGGAGCGCCAGCTGGAGCGCCAGCGGGAGATGGAGCGACAGAGGGAGGAGGAGAGGAGGAGGGAGGTGGAGCGCAGGGAGGTAGGAGGCCAGGCTTAGACTAAGGGATAACTTTGGTTGTTGCTGTGTTGTTACGATGTTGTGAAGATGAACTAGTAAGTTGAGTGTGTTCGGGCTGTTTGGTTCTATCAAGTAATTGGTCATGGAGGCGAGTCTGATGATGAGGTCTTTGTCCGTCGTGTTGGCAGCTCTCATTGTGACCTTCCTCCACCTTGCCCAGACCTCAACCGTAGTCATCAGCTGGTCGTTGCTCAATACTATCCCAGTTAACTTTAGATGGGTCCCGGTTACGGATTAACTGTGCTTGTGAAAAAACTGATTTTTACATACCCAGTGTTTCATTATTAGCTGCTCCTCACTGATGGGCAGTGATTCAATGCCCATTTGAAAACAAACATGTTTTCAGCGATAAAACAGATGATGCCTGATATGTGTTCACCCCCGTTGTGGCTGTCGCCTGATGTTCGTCGTAATTACCGGCGAAACGTTGTACTCTTATTGTACATGTACTGGGTTTACTCTCCAACACAGCGGTGTGCTGAACTAGGAAATAATTGGCTTGTTTTGTTTCAGTGATCAACCTTACTAATTGGGGTGGCGTTGGGTTTAACGTCACATTTATATTTACGAGATCTAACCAAAAACCCTCTATTATGGATAACTCAAAAGGTAGGTTTCTGCTGTGCGATGATAATACGAAGCTAATAATAAAACAAATATGCATCAAGCAATACCTGTGTTTGTTAGCCCAATTTACATAGCTCTTGCACTGTCGATATTTATGTTTTATATGAGCCACCCCTCCTCCCCCATTCACCGGGGTTAAGCAAGAGTTGACTGTATGATTATCATTGTTTTATTTTTTATTTTATTATTTCCCTTCTACGTGAATTTACCGAAAGAACCAAGAATATGAATCCCTGCAGTCACGAAAGCTTTAAATCTAAATGTATGATTATCGTTTTTTTATTGATCCACTGTGGTGTACATCAATAGAATGTAATTTATGTCTCTGCCATCTTCATCAGGTTAGCCCAGGGGCTGGGCCACCATATTTTCCGAATTGGGTAAAAACTCAATATTTCAAGAGCCGCAATGCAACATGAATGCGAGAGACGGTTCTTAATAAATAACATCACGAAGCAGTGTCAAAGAGCCGTTATGCGGTTCTGGATCCGCAGGTTCCTGGCCTTTGGGTTAGCACATTAAATAACAATTTACATTTGTAAGGCACGTTTCATCCGTAGATCCCAATGCGCCACCGTGTGTGAAAGGCAAATAAATTAACAACCTGCAAGGTAAACGGCCAGAAATAGGCGGTAAAGGCCAGTTTAGAGAGGTGAGTTTTCAAGATCGACTTAAACATAGCGAATAGTTCTGATTGTCTTATTATCAAAGTTTGGGAGCTGCACTAGCAAAAGCCCCGTCACCCCAGGAGCAAAGCCTTGACTTCGGAGTGCTTATAAAAAGGCGATGTAAAGATCTTGGGGACCTTGCTGGTGTATAAAGATTGATCAGTCCCTGAAAATATTGTGGGGCTAACCCATTGAGTGCCTTGTAGGTCAGCAGCAGATCTTGCAGTCCGCTCTAAACTTAACTGGTAGCCAATGTGAAGACAGGGAGAGCAGTTGTGTGATGTGCTCACGAAATGGTGTGAGGACTTCGGCAGCTGCATTATGAACAAGCAGCTTACTCAGAATCCCAAATAATATGCAGCAGTCTAGGGAATAAACACTGAGAAGAGGAGTGAGGAAGCAGTGAAATCAAGTGAAGGGGGGAGGGAGGGGCAGGGGAAAGGGGAAATCCTGTGCGTCGTCAGTGCTGAGTTGGGGGGAAAAGAGCTGCACAGGAAGCTGACGCCGGTACGTGATGCACGCACGGTTGGCTTGAGTGGGATGCTCGTGGTGGTGCGTGTGTGCCGGCTGCCCGTGTCGCTGTGGACCCCGCGCTGTTGAGGCCGCCAAGCGGGAGCTGGAGCGGCAGCGTCAGATGGAGTGGGAGCGCACGCGACGGCAGGAGCTGCTCAACCAACGCAACCGCGAGCAGGAGACCATCGTGGGCCTCAAGGCTCGACGCAAGACGCTGGAGTTCCAGCTGGAGACCGTGGCGAGTACACGTGCACACGCGCGCTCTCTTGCTTGCGCTCGGTGCTTTATTTCTCGCCGTGTCCTCTCGGCATCACCTGCGTTGCCTGGTTGGAGCGTAGTTGCATTGCCTGGTTTGAGTGCTTTGTCTCAGTGTAGTTGTCGCGTCGTTTCCAGGGTGACAAGCGGCAACAGCTCGACGGGAAGCTGCAGGACGTTCGCGCCCGGCTGTCCATCGAGCGGCAGGAGCTGGAGCGAACCAACAGCGCGCGCGAGATCAAGCTCTCCCAGCTGGAGTTGCTGCAGAAGCAGCTGCAGGTGACTCCGTGTGCGGCACGCGCCTGCGGATTGAGCATCGCTCAAACGGAGATGCCACGATATTATTTGTGTCGCGACAAGATGATTCTCGCGAAATCGGTTTCCCGGAACTGTGCAGTTGTGTTTAGAATTTTTATTGTATTGTTTTTGTGGGTTATTGCACTACCATTCTCAATTGTGATGACTTAGAAGTTATTTGATTGCAGTTTACTTCACTTCACAATATCTGATGCTAATAATGCACAAGTTGTTGGTTATACAAGAAATACATTAACTTGTAAATGTATGATATCACGTAATTAACATGCTCTCTGGAAAACGTTTTGTAAAATAGCATTTTCATGGGATTGGGTATTTATAATTGGAACGATTGTGTTTCTTAGTATTTGTCAGAAAATCAAATATGGAATAAAAAAGCATGCTATAAAAATATTTAGATAAACAGATGATGCTACAATCGTGGGCCTATATTGTATAGTATTATATAATATATTGCAAAAGCTCTCGTGCCTGGTTTTGAGAGTCGCAGACTAATTGCGTACGCGTGTGAGTGTAGGCCTCGGCAAGGTAAGGTAAAAGTTTAAAGGTAAAAAGCAACGAGCCTACCTTTACCCTGCCTTTTACCCTTACCCCATACAAATTACCCGATTTACAGGGTAATTTCTGGGGTACTACACATGAAAAAGGTTTATAACGGTAAATGCTAGGTAGAGCGCTTTATACATATAGAATACTCTCGATTATTCCAGTTTTACACGCTTTCTTTTAACTCACTCTGTCTGTTGTTGTTGTCGTTGTTGTGTCCTCAAATCTTGTAACTCAATTTTAACCCACTTCCCAATGTGGTATCGACGGCAAACTTGGTATACTTATGTCATACTGATGACAATACTATATTTTATCGTAAAAAATAGAAAACATTTTAAAACATTCTTTTTTAGCTTATGTTTCGGCTTGGGTCTAATTGTCCACAATCAACTGACGTTGGCTGTAATTGGCCACGGTCCCTTATGTTATGGCAAGCTTCGGGGCCACTTCCTGGAGTCGTAGAGTTCTGCCATTACAAGTATATTTCATAAAAGCATGTTTTAAAAAAGTTTTTTAAAATATTACTTATTAAATGGAGGCCAGGGACTGCGCCACGGAGCTTTTAGCGGTAAACAAGGCGCCGTATTTACCGGGTAATACTTCGCGCTTCCTTTACCCTGCCGGGTAATTCTTCTGAGCTACCTTCACCCTACCCTTTACCTTACCCCTTGGCATGTCGACACCTTTACCCTTTACCCTTTTACCCGGTAAAAAGGGTAAATTACCTTACCTTGCCGAGGGCTACGTGAGTGGTTGTGTGTGTGTGTGTACGCTGCGTTACGAACCTAGCCACCCGGGTTCAATTCCCGCTCACGGCCAACACCAGTGATGATTATCTGAACCAGTCCTGGGCCGCGCCCCTAGGTCGAATTGGCCTTAAATGAGTACCTGGTGCGGTGTGTAAACATCGCCACTAGGGAGACATAGGCGGCCGGGCATGGTGCTGGCCACCCACCCCCTCGTGTGATGTCCCGGCATTCATAGGTACTCGCTAACAGCACTTGTTCCTACAGTCTGTTGAGGCTATACGGGGGATCTTTGTCTTGTGTACGAGTGCAGGAACATCAGCAAATGTTGGCACGCCTGGTTCCAGAGAAGCAGTCTCTGAGCGAGCAGCTGAAGCAGGTGCAGCAGAACCACACTCAGAGTGAGTTCCCTACTGACTTTTTCCTTTTCACTTGAGCAAGACTAAAGTGGAACTTACGGTAACTGCCGTGTCTCTAATAAACACCCTGCATTACTTACTCCTACGTGGGCATGTGGCTCGGCGGTAGAGCGAGCACCTCGCAGAATGGAGTTCAAATCCCGGGTATGGTTGACGCAACCCATCATTCCTCTGGGATAATTCAAATTGGTACCACTTTGTGGGAAATTCAACAGTGATGGATGGACTCACCGTCGCCAAGGAAATGCGGAATCTCCACCACTGACCTGGGTATGGAAGCAGGAGAGGATCCACTGCCTTAATGCTCATTTAAGCAGGAAATAACAAACTATCTGCATTTTGTACAAATTGTATTGCAACCATTGTAAGCATTCTTCCAAGTAAGAGCACCAACAATTTAACTGTTAATGCTGAACAGAGACATACAGAGCACAATCGGGGTGAGAGTGCGACTTGTATTCATGTCCGAGCTGTGTGTGCGTGTGTGTGTGGTCGTGGGGCAGTAGTTAGCCCGTTGCGTTACAACCTCAGTTTGATTCCGGGCCACAGCTAACATCAGTGGCAAATGTTATCCGAACCTGTCTCGAGCCTCTCCTGGTTTGGTGTGTGTTTGTGTATAAATGTGGGAAGCGGTAATGCAACAGTTCGTGCGCTGCTCTACATACCCGGCGACCCGAGTTCGATTCCAACTCATGGCCGACACCAGTGACGATTATTTGAACCAGTTCTAGGCCTCCTCTAGGTCGACTTAGCCTTAAATGAGTACCTGTGTAAACATCGCGATTGGGGAGACAAAGACGGCCAGACACTGTGCAGGCCACCCACCCGCTCGTGTGCCGTTCCGGCCATCATAGGTGCTCGCTAACACCACTTTCCCCAACAGTTTTTCACAGGTTATACGGTGTATCTTTGTCATTGCATTAATGTGTGTGCCTCAAAGATTGTTAGAAATATCCTGCCCCTGTGAGTGAGTGCCTGGCCAGTGTGCCATGTGCCAAGGAGGTATGAAGAACAATCCAGAGTCTTGGGACCAGATGAGGCACCGGGCAGGTGACCTACCAGGTGAACCGCTGAGGACGGCCGGCGGATGTGCGCTGGCCGTTTTGTCTGATATCATTGTAACTGCTTGGACCACGGGGACGGGTTCCGCAGGATTGTAAGAGCATCCAGGCGTTTTGCGGTGATTTATTGCGACGTCTCCGTCCCGCCACCTTCGCCCGCGCGCGTGTGCAGATGACTCTTTCACCGGGGTGCACAAGGCACAGCTGGCGCGCGAGGCCGCGTGCCTCCGCCTGCGGGAGACCCTGGCCTCCGTCGAGACCGAGACGGCCGAGCGGTTGAACGACATCGACGCCTTCAACAACCAGCTGAAGGTGACGTCGCCCGGCGTCCATCGCAGTGGCGTGCTGCTACCACAGCCACACACGGCCAGCATAACCACACAGAGCCGCACCTCCACCGAGCGAACGTGCACCCTCCGGCCTTGCCATATCAACGCAGTCTCGGTCAGCCAACGGTTAGAGCCACAAGCAGTGAGCGCATGGCCACCACCAGACTCTCCTCACAAGACAAAGTGTCTGTCCAAACACACACGTTCATCCACGCCTCAAGCAGCCACACTTGTGTCTGCTGTTCGGTACTGTTGAAATGATATATTCAACAATAATGCACTTTGTTTATCCAGTAAAGCCTCTCTGAGTCCCAAGACTCCTTTTCAGGAGGATCGTGCAACTCTGGGACATTAAGGCAATTCTTACAATCAAAGTTTGATTTCATTTCCGAGGAGACCAGAGTACCTGAAGAAAACCTGTGCATACGTGGGTATGACACTCGAAGCCGCACACAGATGCATTCAAGAATAAGTTGCAGCAAACCTTCACATCCTGGCCTAATCGTAGCCCAGGCCTACAATTCCTGGTATCCCCAGGCAGTGTCCCATCCGAGTACAAACTAGGATGAAATCTGCTTCGCTTCCGTGGAGCTGACGAGATTGGGTGCACACGAGATGATTTGGTCGTGGCGCTCTCCCCTTCGGCACCGGCGTGCACCAACGCTGGGCACTTTCAGGCTCCTCTGGCTTATGCGACGCACTCCTGTGCACCCCTCCCCGTCTCTTGCAGCCGGGCTTGGTGGACGGGCTCGTGTGTCAGTGTCTCTGTGCCTCTCTGGGCTGTCTCTCACAGATAGGCCTCTTTCTGAAGGTCACACACTCGTAGCTGGGCGCCGCGACGCTCCGCTGCACACACACCAGTCACACTTGGGCACTAACGTCACAGCGATCACCGTGCAAATTATCTTGTTCTCAGGCTACTGACTGCCGTCCTGTTGCGATGCCCTAGGAGGGAAACTGCTTTTACTTTTAAGGGTTTCTTTTGGTACTGCAGGAGGCTGATTGGAGACCGCCAGATTTGCCAATAAATTAAGTGCCTCCCGCAGAAATCCTATTTTTCATTTATGTTGAAATGCAAACCTGAGAACTGGATTTTTTTCATACTGTTAAATGTTGCTGTTATTAATCGTAATAACGTGATTACTTTTGGAAAAATAATTTAAAGTTAAGCTGAGAAAATATTTTTGGCAAACACGGTCTGCTTTAGGAAGCGTCCATATCTACCCCACCTTTTTTTTTCTCAGCGTCACTTTAAATTCTCTGACGGTTTTTCTTAAAGACGATGAGTGCAATGGACACTCCATCTAATCGCAGTCTTAACAACACCCCCAGTAGAGTGTTGCTTTGCTAATGTGATGCCAGCTCCGTCACTCGCATCCCCTCCCCGTTTGGCCCGTAGTGGCTTGCTGCCCGTCACGCTGCATGGCTGGGCCTGGATGGTTGTATGCGATGCAGCACTCGGTGGCGGCGGTGGCAGTGCACACTCCTCTCCGTGCTGTCTCATCTCTCCGTAGCTTGCTCTTTTGTTCGCTCAAGTTGTCTACCATCCTTTCTCCCTGCTCACTCACCATTGTCCGTGTCTCCATTGCCCGAGTGCGGCGCCTGTTCACCAGCGTTCTTGGCTCGTGCCAGGATTTTGCTTTCCCAATGTGGAGAAGTTTCCATGATAATATGATCCATTATTCCAGCATACACCCATACGTATGACCATGTCACCGTAATGCGGTGGCGGCCCATCTTGTCAACATCTCGGAAGCCAAGCGTGATTGAGCCTGGATAGAGCCTGGATGGTTGGCCATCTCACACAAACAGGTTGCCAGATGGCAGTACTGCAAACAAACATTACTATTCTATACGTTTATGCTCCTGGGTCTATGCCTCCACTGCCCGTCATTGAACAGCACAGTGAAGTATGCATAAATACCCACATTGTCCTCCTCCAGCAGTAGATTGGCAAAAGGCTATACACGCCCGTGTAAATGACAACTCGTCTACTGAAAGGCACAGGCTGTGGCTGTGCTGCTGCCACACATGAGTACCGCGAGCTGTGTGCTGTAGTCTCTCGCTGCCGTTGCTGCCTCGACAGAGCTTGCTCTGGAGACCCCTAACGCACGAGTGCACGTGAGTGTGTGTGAGTGTGGGTGTGCGCGCGTGCGTCTAACCCTAATCGCAGTCAAAAGACTGCTCGCCGGTGGAGACGGCAGTCCTGTCATTGTTTCACCCGAAGGGGTGTAAGCGAGATGAAATGATCGCTGCGGCTGCGGGCATGACTGCACGCCTTGTGGTAGTCTTCCACGCTGTCTGCAGCCTGTTTGTGCGTTGGTTGAGTCTCTCTAAGTGACACCAACAGTACACGCTCACGTTGGGCTGAATCGGGCAGCGCCACTTTTCACAAACCTCCAACTAACGTGACCGTCTGCGTGATTCGCCGTGTATTTGTGTGGCAATCAAAAGACGGTGCGGGGAGGTTCCACGTTACCGGTGGACATTTGTTGACAGTGCTTTGGGTGGCTGGTAGTGCTCATAAGTGTCGGTAACTGGGAGGTGGTGGAGTTGCCGTTGATGCCCCCCTGCTCCTACCCCCATTACAGTCAACTCTTAATTATCTAAAGCAATAGGGGTGGGAGTGTGGTCCATGTGAAACAAAAGTGCAGATAATGTAAGCGTATGTTAATTTAGGCCAAAACACGTGTTTATTGTTTACCTAGATACAACGGGGTGGGGGGGGGTGGTACAGACCTAGAACGTGCCGTCTGCTTTTATTGCTTCTTAAAGGAATCGATTCACTTGTCTACGTGTTTGCAGTCAACGTGTGGGCACTGTGTCACTAACCCTTGACGAACTTCTAATTGTACCGGGAAGGTGCAAATGAGCACGGTTAATGCGCGCTCCGGGTAGTCCGCGCACGGACAATCGAGAGTTGACTGCAAACGTGGAGGCTTCAGCGTAAGGGCCGAGGTTTTTTTTAGCAGGAGCCCGCATAGAGGCGACGCTCCTGGGGGGGATCATCCCTCATGGACCCGCCGGAGGGGCCTCAGCCCAGGACTGTAGGTGGACTTCACCTGCGGCCTCCCCCTCGGCACCACCGTTCCCCCCTTGTGGCCTCTCCCCCACGCAGGAGCTCCGGGAGATGTACAGCCGCCAGCAGCAGCTGCAGCAGGAGCGGCAGCAGCAGCTGAAGCAGGAGCGGCAGCAGCAGCTGCAGCAGGAGAGGCAGCAGCAACTGCAGCAGGAACGGCAGCAGCAGCAGGAACGGCAGCTGCAGCAGGAGCGGCAGCAGCAGCTGCAGCAGGAGCGGCAGCAGCAGCTGCAGCAGGAGCGGCAGCAGCAGCTGCAGCAGGAGAGGCAGCAGCAGCTGCAGCAGGAGCGGGCGCGAGCTCAGAGAGAGGTGGAGGAGCGTGCGAGAGCGCAGCAGGAGACGGAGGAGCGCGCGCGGGCGCAGAAGGAGAGCGAGGAGCGCGCGCGGGCGCAGAGGCAGGTGGAGGAGCGAGCGCGGCACCAGCGCGAAGCTGAGGAGCGAGCGCGAGCCCAGCGGGAGGCGGAGGAGCAAGAGCAAGCGGAGAGCAAGCGGTAAAGAGCATCGCGCTCTGCTGCCTCTCGATGTGCCAGGGCTGGGGAAGTGATGGAATATATGGACCGTGGGCTGTGTACGGCCTGTGACTTCATTTCACTTCGCCCGCATCCACACGAGACCCACTGCTTAGAGACGGTTCTCAAATGGTGTCCATCACTGTGAGCTTCTCAGCTGCACTAATCTGGTACTAGGCAGGGAATATTCTTGGCTGGACACATTGCCACGTTTATAATTTTAGCGAGCTCAGTAATTTATTTGCCCAGTGCGTTTGGTTTTTCCTACTTGATATATACAGTGGCAATTTAATCGATCAATACAAATGCAAATCGCTATCCTGACATGTCCCCGTGCTGTGCATCGCTCGTGACAAGATGGCAACGCAGAGCTGCGGGTGACATTGGGGCTGTGTTTGTGCGCGAGTAGGAGAAGCGCAGGGCAGGACTCCCAAGGCGACCAGGCTGGCGGGGAGGATGCAATCGCCTCCGGCGGTCCGGCAGGGGCGCCCGGCAACCAGCAGCACAAGATGGAGTTGGCCGACCGCCTCAATAAGATCCTGCAGCGGCAGCAAGATCGCGAGCCCGTCAGGAAACCCTCGGGTAATTGTCGCTGTCGCCCACCCCGTGCCGCCGTCACCACCGCCACTTGCCACGCCGATCGCATTGTGCCTTTTGCGGAATATCGTTAGATCCTGATTGTCGTGATTTAGTTTTTTTAATTGGCTGTGTTACGCGTTAAACACGTTCGGTTTTCCTGCATCACGACTGCAGGCCTAGGCTCTCGCAATCATTTGTTAAATTATTTCTGTCTTGCGTAAATGACAGACGCATGTATAAGTTTTATAGGTTTGTGAAGTGCTATGATTACATGATTCATTCAATCAACCATGAAGATACGTGGAATCCTTTTTCCGACTGGAAGTATAGAAAATCACAAAAACTGTATAATGCGCAAAACTCAATTACAGCATCACAGAAAAATTATATCTGTTAAACCATAACATCATGACAATTAATATTGTATCGTGGAAACCCGAGTGAGCTGCGTTGCTCTTTTAACAGACTCGTCGGAGTCAAAGGTGGCGTCCTACCGAGCACTGTATCCGTTTGAGGCTCGCAATCAGGACGAGCTCACGATCCAGCCTGGCGACGTCATCCTCGTAAGCCCTCTTTGACTACTCGCTCACTGCTCACTTTTGCGTTGCCCCCCCACTGCTCACCAATTGACGACGAATCAGGCAAACTCTGCGCTTGCAAAACGTGTTTATTTGTTCAGTCGGAAGACTGCGAAGCAAACCGTGTGTAAGTGGGGCACACCCAGTGACGCTCCCCAAGATGCCCACAGCAGCACGCGGCAAAACGCCGAGAGAAGAACAACACGCAGCCCGGCACAGACAACCACACTTGGATTACAAGCAGCTGCAAAAGACTTGCGTGTTTATATCTCTGTGGTTACTTCGCTGCAATGTGTCTGCACTTGCTTTGGGCAATAGCTTACCTTAAGTCGTATTTCTCTGCTGTGAATATTCCTTTTTGAACCGTCTTGTGCTGCCGTGTTCTGTAGTGTTTCTCTGCTTCTCTTTACAAGCCTCCTCTCCCTTCTTTTCTTTGTAAACTCTGCCGCTGTCTGCCTGGAGGTGAAAGGGGACTGGGTAAGTTTCTCACAGCTGTTGTGCGAGGCTCTGAGGCTGGGTGGGGTTTGGATGGGGTTAAGGGTTCGGGTTTAAGCTGAAGTTGGGTTCCAGCTTATCTGGATCAATCATGACTTTGGAGTCAGAAATATGGAAAGGATCATAGGTTCATATGGAGAGGGTTATATTTTCCTACACAAAACATTACTTCGAACTGATAGTTTGACATTTTAAACAACGGCATACACATACACGTGTGCTTTTTGCTTGTGATTGTTTTTTTGGTTTAAACGTGGTGTCTGTGTGTGTACACGTGTTACGTGCCAGTGTTTTTAATCGGTGAATCACACCGGCAACGCCGCGCATCAGAAACGTGGACATGTGACAAATAAAATTCAGGAAAGTGCACAACGAGGCAAGGAGAGAGGTTCCCGCTTGGGATTATCTAACAGTGGATAGACCACGGCTGTGATGATTTTGTTGCGTCTTATCTGCAGGTCGACGAGAACCAAACTGGGGAGCCGGGCTGGCTGGGTGGGGAGCTGCGTGGCCAGACCGGGTGGTTTCCTGCCAACTACAGTGAGCGCATTCCCGATGGCGAAATTGGGGGGGGCACCCAGGCCCAGACCCCAGACGGTGGGGGGCATCTGCTGGCAGCAGCAGGAGGAACAGGAGGAGGAGGAGAAGAAGGAGGTGGAGGAGGAGGAGGAGGAGGTGGTGGTGGCAACTGGGCAGACTTCAGCACCGCGTATGTCCCTCTTGTATCTCAAATCGTTTTCTGTACAGTAGTGGCCACTTTACTTGCGGTTATTCTGCGTACGATGGAAGGATGGGGCATGCAATTTGGAAGTTTGGAAACAAACTTGGCAGCAAAGTGTTGAGGGATGTAATCGAAAAAATTAACCCGTAAAAACAAAGTTTTTCACTATAAATCCTTTATATGCGTGGCGGCTAGAGTCCTCTCGTCCTCTGGCTTGAGATGGCTGCCACCTATGGGTCAGATGATTGCCTGCCACCATTAAGCAATTGGTAATTAAATATAAAAAAAAATTGCAATTGGTAATTGAATATAAAAAATATTTGCCTAAAAAGTGTTAAATTTTGGAAAAATATTTTCACGAAAATAAATTGTCACGCACAACGAGTCTGTGTGCAAAATGTCAGCTCGATTGGATCACGGAAAGTGGGTTAAAAAACGACCGAAAGATTTGCACGGTCGTAAGTGCGCAAGCAAGCAAGTGAACTTAATATAAAGGATTTAAAAAGGAGGCTGTGATAGGTGGGACGTGGTTGGTACGGGGGAGGGCAGGTTGCCGAGAGAGGTGGTGGAGTGGCTTTCTGTGGTCAGCGGCCAAGGGGGAGACCTCGTGTCAAGTTCATTGTTTATGTTGTTAAACCAGTGGAGAACTCGCGAGACCATGATCGTCCCATTCGCAAGAGGCCTGTGGTCACTAAAAATGAACAACAAAACAAAATAAAAAATAAAGTAACTGCACTGAAGTAAATGGAAGTTGAAAATATAGCAGAAACATAAATACGTGTTTAATAGTAAATTCTCTGTCGCATTAGTCAGCTTGGGCTGACCATTGTAAATCTGCAAGCTAAGCCGGATGATCATGATGAGGCTGTATTACTAATCCTTGAATGTCGTGTTAACTGCAATAAGGGAAAAGCCAGACAGTGGTGGGGATGACACCACAAGGGCAGTCCACGAAGTTTGAGTGGCGATTACGGGATCTTTCGGAAGGAAGCGATGGCGAGGTGAGGTAACATCAGCGGCATTGGCCCTTGTCAGTGGCGGATCCAAAGTGGGGGGGTGGGAACGATGGGAGCGATCGCCTCCCATTTGAGGTCCTGAAAATCGGTATTTGAAATGTAAATATTTGTAGGGACCTTATTTAAAAGGCATGAAATGTGGGACTGCACCATCGCCCCCCCAACCCTGGAAAGTTTTTAGATCTGCCTCTGGCCATGATGAACTCTTAACCTTGTCTTGACCTTGTGAAAGTGGGTGTGTGAATAGATCGCTGACCGGATGTGAACGTGTGGTTCGTGAGTCGCACGCGGGATCTGGTCCCGTGAGATGATCGTGGCTGCAATGGAGTTGTTTCCTGTTTGGTCGGACAGGTGGCCGGGCAGCACTAGCACCACGGAAGTGGGGGGAGATTCGGGGGGCGGCACCTGGGAATCGCTGGACAGCACGGCCACTCACGCGACAGCCCAGCCCGTTGCACACGCGGGGGCAGCCCAGCGACAGTTTTCGGCCTTCACCCCGGCCTCCGTGTCCATGTCGCCCTCGCCAACGCCAGGACAGGTGTGCCGTGACAGCTGCACTGCCGTGTTGCTCGTGTGTTTGTGAGTAGTGTGTGTGAGCGCCGATTTGAAGGCTGTGTGTGTAGAATGAGGGATGTGTGTATGCAGACTACACACGTTAGTGGAGTGGTTAGCACGCTACGAACCCGGCGACCCGGAATTGATTCCCTCTCACGGCCAACACCAGTTTCGAATATCTCTACCGGTCATGGGCCTCCCCTAGGTCGACTCAACCTCAAATGAGTACCTGGTGCGGTGTGTAAAAACATTGCCACTGGGGAGACAAAGGTGTTCGGGCGTGGTGTTGGCCACCCCCACCCCCTTGTGTACCATGCCGGCCTTCATAGGTTCTCGCTAACAGCACTTGCCCCAACAGTCTGTTGAGGCTATACGGGTGGGATCTTTGTCTTTGCAGACTACAGGGTAATCCGTGGAGGGTGTTTAGTGTACCTCGTCGCTATCTCAAGTCCTTATCCCCCTTCTGGGATCGCGCTGCCATCACTAACGTAGTATCTCACCCAGATCTGGAAGAACGCTGTCAAACAGCGTGGAACAACGCAGGACGTCCAGAATAAACACCTCACCCGAGACCAAAATCTCGCACCTCCTGTCTTTCGCCATTCCTCCAAGGCACTGGTTCAACCATCAACAATATCAGAACAACAACAGGCCGATGCACACATCTACTTCATGAATAGAAACTTAAAGACAATCCACAATGCGGCTGTGGCCATGCACTGTGTTCCTGCGCTCCTTCAACAGAGGAATTTCAAAACTACACGAACTCTCTCGTGGCTCGCAGCCCTCGACATTGGCATTCAGCACCTGATCATATTTCCACATGCAACAGTAGCGCTGTGTGTACGTTGATACGAGTGTGTGTGTGTGTGTCATGCTTGCTCACACCTGTGTTCTCTCCGTGTGTGTGTGTGTGTGCGCCGAGCGCAGGGAGAGCCGGTCGAGGGTGTGCAGGCTCAGGCCCTCTACCCGTGGCGTGCCAAGAAAGAGAATCACCTGAACTTCAACAAGGGCGACGTCATCTCGGTGCTTGAGCAGCAGGACATGTGGTGGTTCGGGGAGGCGCGCGGCGGCCAGAAGGGCTGGTTCCCCAAGTCCTACGTGAAACTCATCTCTGGACCCGTGCGTCGCGGGCTCAGGTGGGAACCCGTGGCGCCCCGGTAAACGGATCTTGTGCTAAGCCACGTCTGCGTGCTATAAAAGATTTGCGCTGTTGGGTGAAGACTTTTTTGCCGCTTTAATCTTTGACGCACCTGCTCAACGTTGCCTGCGTGGGCCCCCATACCCACTGAGCAGAATCTTGGGCTGTCAGCAACTACTCGTGTTGTCGCTTTGCCCTGCTGTACCGCTGATACCATTCCAGACTGTCATGTTGAGATTGAAGTCTTATCACAACTGTTGCGTGGGGGTGTTTGTACTATATCTGCGTGTGTGTGTGTGTGTGTCTTTGTGTGCTGGGAGCGGTGGCGCAGCGGTTAGTGCCCTGCGCTACGAACCTGGTGGCCCGAGTTCAATTCCCGCTTACGACCAACACCAGTGACGATTATCTAAACTGGTCCTCCCCGAGGTCGATTCAGCCTCACATTAGTAGCTGGTGCGGTGTGTAAACCTCGCCACTGGAGAGGTAAAGTTGGCCAAGTGTGGTCCTGGCCACCCACCCCCGTGTGTGCCGTGCCAGCCTTCATAGGTGCTCACTTAACAGCACTTGCTATGCTAGGGATCTTTGTGTATGCATGTGAGTATACACATGCGTGTACAGGCAAATACTTGCATTGTGTGCATGTGGGTGTGAGTTTGCCACTTGTCTGTGTGAGTTTGCATATCACGTTTGTGTGTGTGCGAGTATACCGTGTGTGTCTGCAAGTGTGCAATTTCACGTGTGTGCGCGTATGTGCCTGTGCATCTCAGTGTGGAGTCAACCTCTTCGGATGGGTCCCAGCGCGGCCCATCTCCACGGCCCCCCATGCCTGAAGGTACCGCGTCCTTCGCTCGTCAAACCAAGCCCGTGTCGCCCCAAGCCAGTAGACTCAGCCCTCGCCTGTTTCCGCCAGCTGTGAGTGATGCCTCCTCTCATCTCCACGATTTCCCCTCTCGTGGTTGTGAGACAGAAGCCAAGATGAAGTCACTTCCCACACGCCCTGCCCCGGCACCCCCGGCTTCCTCTGGCCAAGGTATCACCTAAAGCACGCCCAGCAGTTGACACACCCAGCACCTAACACACACACACACACACCGCCTGACACCCAGCAGCTGACGTATGTATGTATGTTGCACTTCTTTCGCACAATACGTAGCCAACCATGGCAATCGGAAGTGTGGGGGGAGGACGACCAACTCAACACAAACAGCAGTTCTAAAGAAATGCATTTAAAAGTTCATAGCTCCCAGTGGCTTCCTAATGTCAGAAGGAAGAGCATTCCAGACGGCCGCAGAAGCGCATCTGAAAGCGCGCAATACGGTGACCGTCTTTGTTCGATGGCTAGCCAGAATCCGCTTGCGAGGATGACCGGAGTTCACGTGATGGTTAATGCTCCTTGATGAGATCAGGAAGGTGTTAGTGGTTCGTTAGTGGCAAGCACTTTGCGTGTAATGAGTGAAACCTTACGATGTATTCGTTCGGCAACCGGAAGCCAATGCAGCTCGGCGAGTACTGGACGGACACGGTGGGATCTTGCAGAGGACCCGTTACGATACACGCCAAAGAACTTTGTACATGCTGCAGCTTGGTAATTCTTTTGCTAGCCGTTCCGTAAAGTAGTGAGTTGCAATGATCGAGCCTTGTCGATATACTATGCTGCACGCCACCGTGTTGGCGATGTCACGACTCAATAGTGGTTCAAAGTGTCGTAGAGCCCTGATATGAAATTCACAGGACCTGACTGTATTTTGTACGTGGTGATCAAACGACACAACTAATGCCTGACACACCCAGTAGCTTTACACCATCATACCCACTCTTACCTCTACCCATCGCTGCTCAGATAATTGCATATCTCTGAATTGTACTGGATTAAATCAGGGATATCCTACTTGTCCGTGTTTGTTTGTTTGATATAAACAGTCAAGTGCAAGCGACTTTGTGAAGTTAGGCAATTTGATTGTGCAGGCTACAGCTGTTCGTTCTGGCCAGGCGTGGTGCTGCTGGTGATGCTGATGATGTGTTTCATGTGTCCTCACAGGCTCCCCAGTGAGGAGTCGCCTGGCACCATCACCAGCACCACCTCAGGAAGGTGACCCAAACACCCAGCACAATCCACGCTGACCACACTGCAATACCCACTATACCCACACTACCCACTCTACCCACGCTACCCACTCTATCCACTCTACCCACTCTACCCACGCTACCCACACTTCCCACTCTACCCTATCTGCCCACGCTACCCACTCTACCCACTCTACCCACGCTATCCACACTACCCACTCTACCCACGCTACCCACGCTACCCAGTCTACCCACTCTTTTCACTCTACCCACGCTATCCACACTACCCACTCTACCCACGCTACCCACGCTACCCAGTCTACCCACTCTACCCACGCTACCCAGTCTACCCCCGCTACCCACTCTACCCACGCTAC
Source organism: Entosphenus tridentatus (assembly GCA_014621495.2). Lineage (NCBI taxonomy): Eukaryota > Metazoa > Chordata > Hyperoartia > Petromyzontiformes > Petromyzontidae > Entosphenus > Entosphenus tridentatus. The sequence continues at coordinate 3,878,760 of CM025645.2, forward strand.
CCACTCTACCCACGCTATCCACACTACCCACGCTACCCACTCTACCCACTCTACCCACTCTACCCACGCTACCCAGTCTACCCACGCTATCCACACTACCCACTCTACCCACACTATCCACATCGCACTGCTCACCAAGTAAAAAGTAATATGAGCATGCAAGCGGTGATTATCTCCTGTTTATAGCCCTGATCCAGTGATAGCAATTCCACATTCGTATGGGGGGGCGAGTCTATCAAAAGACAACCACTTTTAACTTCCCCACAATATGGTACTGGCCCCGGAGGGATGATGTGCAGAGTCAAGTTTCTCACCATGAGCCAGTCACCACACAATACTGCCTCCGATCACCCACGCTATATGCACGTACACAACTGTTCAAACAGGGCAGAAGAAACGCAGTAAACAACACGAGACGGGTAAAGCACGGCAAACAAAAGAATTGATTCTTGAATAGAATCGCGACCGTGAATCATGATGATTTATCGGTGGTTGTTGGAGGCTGAGAAGTTGTTACACCCGTGGTGTTGTTCACGTAGGAGTGTGCGAGTGTGTGTGTGTGTGTGCACGTGGGGACGTTCCGCTCTCACGCCGCCCCCCCCACTGCTGCCGCTGCGTTTGCAGAGTTTGTGGCACTGTACGCGTACGAGAGCGGAGAGCCGGGCGACTTGACATTCGCACAGGGCGACGTCATCGTGGTGACACGACGGGAGGGCGACTGGTGGACGGGCCAAATCGAGGGCCGCTCTGGGGTCTTCCCCTCCAACTACGTGCGGCCCAAGGACAGCGAGGTACACAGTGGCCCCTGGTTCATCATCATCATCATCATCGCCAGCGTTAACCGTTGTGTTTAACACCTTACAACTAAGGTTGAGAGCGTTTATGCATCATCTCTGGTCGTCTCTCTGTTGTCCTTTCATCCGACCAATTGCTAATTTCTCGGTCGGCTGATGATCCTAATTAGAGACTTACCGTTTTGAAATCTTGCCAAATTTCTGAAAGAATTGCCCAAAACTTGGAGATTCGCTCAAAAACTAAAATGTAACCCACCTCTTAGTACCCAGTCTCTCGTCCGGCGCTGCTATTTGAGCCCCATTTTCTCATCACGGACGTACGGCTCCTCGTGTGCCTGGCGCAAGCGCTACCACCACTGCCATCACTCATTAATGCTTCCGAGGATAAACACGTGTTCGAAAGTGTTACAGGACCCATCGACGCGCATGTTTTTTTTGCCTGCCTCGTGTAATTGTTGTGTTTATTTCCGATCAGGCACCAGGCCAGGCTGGAAAGACCGGCAGCATGGGGAAGAAGCCAGGTGGGTGGACTCTACTCTTTTTTTTTTTACTCTCGCTGCCCCACCAACTCACTCGGCAGTGACACGCTCTTGTGCGACGATCGCGTCCGTGCGCTCGCGTTTGTGTGTGCGACAGAGATTGCGCAGGTGGTGGCGTCGTACACCGCGACGGGGCCCGAGCAGCTCACCCTGTCGCCCGGGCAACTTATCCTCATCAGGAAGAAAGCGACAAACGGCTGGTGGGAGGGAGAGCTGCAGGCAAGTGCAGCACACACTCCCCTTGCCACTGCGCCGCACGCGTGACTGTGAGCTGCTGGAGCGTGCTTAAAAGCGTTGTTTGTGTGCGTTGTTCCTTCGTTTATGTGCGTTATTCCTAAAAAAAAAAATCCGTTTGCGCTTCCGGCGTCATGTCACGAGACAAAGTGTCGATGTGGAATTCTTACGGAAGGGCATCACCCTCCCACACCCCCCCCTCCCGGTTTAGAGAATGGACCATGGACGTGGATAGCATGGAACTTCTTCTGAGATTCCTTTAAGTGGCCTCTGGTTCATTCAGTAGAGAGTAGCACCTTTCCACCCACCCTGCCAAAGCTATAAATGTTCATCGCATGGCAATCAAAACCGTGCTTGTTGATTCTCACGGTTAGAATTCGGCCAAATTAGGTGCAGAACCAAATTCAACATGATGGGGGGGGGGGGGTTTCGCAGTCCTTGGTGGACCGGGCTGAGGCCATCAGTTCTCTGCACTTGAGAATCTGGTTTGATCACGGGCGGCTGAAACCTGCGTTGGTACCCCCCAGGATCTCAGCGGTTCCAGCTCAGCATTCTGACCTCCTTGAGTCAGCCAGCCACTTACGTGCTCGCACTTGGCACGCGCTCGCCGCGCGGCGTGGCAGGGCGTGAGCGTGGACGTGCGCGAGCATTAACGGAGCGCCGTTGCACGTGTGCAGGCGCGGGGCAAGAAGCGCCAGATCGGGTGGTTCCCGGCAAATTACGTGAAGCTGCTGGGTCCGACGAGCGGCAAGTCGACTCCCGTCATGCCCAGCGAGGGGACCAAGTCGGTGCCGTACACCACGCCTACCGGTACGCACGCACGCGCCCGCACACGCGGCGGTCACTTTGAGGCCACGAGAAGTATGACGCGCACACACACGGGCACGCGTACACAGGTCGCGTACGCGGTCACACGCGTACACAGTCAAGTTAGGCGCAGTTGCGCATGAACACGTGCACGGGAATGTGCACAGTTCCATATACAGTCACGCATAGTTGCCGTCACACATGCACAGTCACACGTACATTATAGATGGGCACACGCACGCATTTTTACATGTGCACAATCACACATGCACAGTCACAGGTGTACATATTGTGTAGGCACATGAACATTGTCACAACAACAACAACCGCCATCCGCCACTAAGTGGCGGTGATGTCACCACGACGCCATGTGCACCTTGAGGCCACGTGAAGTGTCGAACGCTCGCTGGCAGGAGGTCACGGGGCAGACCCAGCAGGTGCCACGGGTCGACTGACTGAGATGACCGAGATGACTGGCTGAACATTGTCACATACACAGTCGCACACACAAAAGACAAAGATCTCCTGTATAGGCATCACAGACTCTTCGGGCAAGTGCTGTTAGCGAGCACCTATAAAGGCTGGAACGCCACACGGGGTTGTGGGTGGGCAGCACTATGTCCGACCGCCTTTGTCTCTCCCGTGTTGATGTTTACACACCGCACAAGGCACTCATTTGAGGCTGAGTCGACATAGGGGATGCCCAGGACCGGTTCAAATAATTGACCGTGATCGGGAATCAAACTCGTGTAACCGGGTTCATAGCGCAGCTCGCTAACCGTTGCACTACCACTCCCCCAACATATACACGCAGTCAAATGCACACAGACACAGGTGCACACGTGTACTCCGTGCGTGAGTCCACACTCATGCGTATGCCCAGAGAAATGTGTTGCCTTTTTACACACTTTTATTTAACTCACTTCGTCTGTTGTATCCTCAAAAAGAAAAATTGTAACTCAATTTTTACACACTTCCCAATGTGGTATCGACTGCAAACTTCGTATAGGTATGTCATACTGATGACAATACTATATTCTATCATAAAAAAATATATATATATTTTTAAACAATCTTTTTAACGGCTCTAATTGTCCACGCTCAACTGACGTCTGTAAATCACCACGTGGTCCCTTACGTCACGGCAAGCCTCGGGGAGCCACGCCCAGGGGCGGGGGATGTGTTTTTTTTTAAGTATTTAAAAATATTTGATGGTGGTGGTGGACGTTCTGGTCGTCCGCCTGGCTGAGGTTGTCGCCCCCCCCCCCCACCCCAGCCCCGCATGTCACAGTGTGCCAGGTGATCGGCGTGTACGACTACGTGGCGCAGAACGAGGACGAGCTCTCCTTCTCCAAGGGGCAGCTCATCAGCGTGCTGAGCCGCAGCGACCCCGACTGGTGGAAGGGGGAGCTCGGCGGCGCCGTGGGCCTCTTCCCCTCCAACTACGTCAAGCAGACGACCGACACCGACCCCAGCCAGCAATGTGAGTCCCCGCACGCGGGACACGTGGGCCCTGGGGGCCTCTCTGCCTGAGCGCCCGCTCTCGCTGCAGTGAAATCTCGCTACTGTTGCACATGGGCGCAACCCTGAGTTTTTATCGTACTTTATAACCAAAGTACTTAACAAAATAATCTGAAACGATGAGAGAAATTGCGAGAAAAGACGACAGGCGAGGACGCAAGAATGCCGTCCGCATTCGGCCACAGTGGTCTTTAAGCTTCTCAACCCTGCTGACGAGAGAAATCGGAATTTTTTTTGTTCGCCTTCGCTCGATGAACTCACCGAGACATTTAATTTGGTCCACGGAGAGACCACGCGCTGTGGGCGTCTCAGCCGGCCCACCCGACGCCACACAAGGTGACGTGTGCTGGTCCGCCTCAAGCGGTTTGCATGGCGGCATGGTCCTTAGCCACTCATTGTGAAGCTATCACATTGCATTTGCTACGTTGAAAATGTAGAAGCGACAACGTTGAACTGACACGTCACCTTCATATGAAGCACATTGTTTGAAATCTTTTAGCATCATTTTGTGTAGCAAATTAATCGGGTATTTTTTTAACGAATAGGTTCTTGTGAAAAGGACAGCCATGTGTCGAATGCTTTAGCGAGATTTCATTGCCTCAAGTGGTGCTCAGGAGGAAAGTGATTTTGGTGTGGCTTCTACTATGACGACAACAACTTGCGCCGACCGGTCGTGGCGTCAGATTGCACTGCCTCATACGGCTGACAAAGGGGGCAAGCTGGGTGGTGGCTGAGATGTCAAGCACTTGACAGCACTGAGGTAGCACTAGCCCTGCCACTGTGGGCATGAATCCACTCAGCCACTTGAGATTAAACCAGACTCTCAAGTGCCATAAATTGATATTTTTTCTGGTGTTTAACGTGGCCTCATGTAACACAGCACGGAGCAATAACGTGCTTACACATGCAGCCCTGCCATCATTCAACTGCCGGATGAGGGCCTCCCCACGCTGTGTCAGTCATAGGGGTTATTGAAAGCAGGGAGTATAGGCATGGGATTATAAAGGTACAGCACAAGAAAGGCTTAGCTACTTTCCTCTTTGCTGCCCCACCACGTAGCCGCACAGCAGGCTATGACAAGTGGTTATGCGCGGAGGTCGCCCATCCCGTGTAGATTTGTTTAAATTGCGCAGTGAGTGCGGGATGCGCACTGGTGCGTGTGAACGCGTGAATCGATGCTGTGTGCAGAGGTTGCGGTATTTGTAGTCGTTCAGTGATGGAGACACCGCTGTGAACTGCTGTGGCCTCCACTCTGTTTCCTATCCAGCAGCAGTGCATTTGATGTGCGCCGGTTGGCTGCACCATGTAGGACTAGACACTCGCGGTGACTTGGGCGCTGGTCTTTGAAAAACGCTTCTCCAACTCCGGCTCACACTTGACTAAAATGCGCGTAGTCACCCGGAAACGGAATTGATGTCACCCTGCGGCGAATGGGAAGGATTTTGGCCGTGTGCGCTTGGACATCTCCAGCCTGGACGGGCCACAGTGATGTGAGGTGCTCCTGTAGGCTGCGCAGGAAGAATGGTGGTCAGCTTGCGCCTGCCACATCAGTGAGTCTCCCCATGACAAATGCGTTCAGCACGCGGTTGTGCATGCCAGCCAGACATTCCTCGTATCGGACTCTGTAATGTGCCTCCATTACAGTTGAAACATTTAACCAAGAGGGGTTAACAATCGCTGCTATGGTTGTAGATAATTGCGCTACACAGGAAATTAGTGATGGTGTGAACACTGGGGATACAGTCGTTGAGAAACTGAAGGGTGGGCTGGCGAGGGCCATTGTCGGGCAGCTGCAGAAGAAGGCTTGGCAATAGGGGCGGTCGTGGTGGATGCAGCCACTAAGCGGCGAAGGCCGTGGTGGCAGGGAGGGTGGCGTGAACACAGCTCGGCCACGCACCCCAGGTCCACGTGGGACAGAACTCACTCCGTTGGGCCACACTCGGACGTAGAAAAACGACCGGCTCCTTTCCTACAACCTGAACGGCACCAAATCCTGTGGGTTGCCGTCACACGAGGGGTGGCAGCACAAATAGCCGGCTTGAATTTTGTTTTTGTTATTAATTTTGTTTTGCGCTTCCATCCACGTGTGTGTGCTCACGCTGGGGTCTGTTTATTGCAACGTGTGATGGCCTGCGGTGATTTCCTGTGCCGAGTTGTTGAAAGTGGTGGATCTACACAGGGCGTCCTACAGAGGGGGGAGACCTCTGAACTTGTTTCTGCTGCAGCCTAAGTCCCAGTGCACTGCAGAGCTATTGCGATTCACAGCTCTCCAGTGCTGGTGGAGAACCTTCGTAGATCTGTCTGGGCTGGTGGGGTGGGTGGGGGGGGAGTGGTTGGGTTTGTGGTTGTAGTTGTAGTGAGAGTGCTGCACTGTGGCGCACCCAGCCAAACATTTTGGAGGCAGGCAAGTTGCAATACAAAGTCACGTAAATTACGTTTTTATTAACGTTGAATATGAAATATGCATCAAGAATGGATCATTATTTGCCTACAGCTTTAGATTAATGGAAATACTCCAAGATGGGCTCTGAATTTTTGAGAGTGGGGAGCAGAACTGCCCCTTCTGCCCCTGCCCCCTGGGTGCGCCTCTGGTGCTGCATGCGTGTCGGTACGTCCGTGAGCGCGTACGAGTGTTGTACATGTGCATCCTGCCCCTGCTTGGTTTGGCTCATGATTTTTATTTGCTTATTTCTCTTTGTGTTCTCCTTCTCTCTAGGACCATGTTTGTGTCCCCTCTCCCCTGCCCGCGCGTCCGTCCACCCGTCTGCCCGCCCGCCGCAAAGAGACCCACTATATCCCCATTTCACTGCCACCGGATTGGTTGCCTGGCCTTTAAACTGAGAGCAGCAGCAGCAGCATCAGCCCTTGTGATTTGCTGACGGGGAAGTCCGGGGAGCAGCTCTGGGACGATGCATATGATGCTGTGCTGTGGCAGCACAGAGAAATAGTGGGTCTTTTTGTGACGGCCCCTCCCCCGTCTGTCCACTCATTACCAGTATCTGAATGTATCTCTTTTCAAAATGAATCTTAATAAGAACAAAAAAATCATCGGAAATGCATTTTGCTTTTTTGCTAAAGCCTTTCTCCCATTTTAAATTTGTATAGACTTAGCACACGAGTTGGTGACCACCGGGGATACGTTTCAGAAAGACCCACTGTACGTTGGCGTTTAGTCTCCATGTTGATCGCGTCCTTTGCTTGCCGATGTGTTCACTGACGTGCTTCGAGGTACCGTGCCGCCGTTCTATCTGCGCTGCCGCCGTCGCCGCTGCCGCTGCCGCGCTCGCGTCGTCGTCGTGCTTGCGCTGCGCACCATCGGCCTTCACTGCCGCTGGCGATGAGCGGATAGCATCGCCGGGCCCTGGGAGCGAGCCGCCATGCAGCGGTTTACAGTGATTGGTACGAGTTGCTCGCTCGCTCGCTCGCTCCATGAAGCGCGTTTCACCGCCTCGACAGCTCGGAGGCAGAGGCATGCGCTCGGGGCCAAGCGCGCAGTGCGCAGCCCACCGTAGAGAAATTCTCATGGATGTTCTGATGATCGGTTAGAACATCTGACCGGCCGCCGGTGTTCTAATAACGCACGTACCTAATGTGCCTCATCTGCGAGGCTCGTGCTGAAGCCGTGCGCCGACGGTGAGGGAGGGGGAGGGGAGTGACCTCTTGCATATCGAGGAGCTGGTTTGGCGTGTGGCGATGTTACCGCCAGATTAAGTTGGCTAGAGTCACACTTGCGCCGCCCTTTCTTTTCGTGACTTGTAGCCAGCGCCCGCCATCGGGCCGCGTCAACAAGCGGTGTGTGGCAACGCACACACACACACACGCGCGCGCGCGCCTCCAGTATTGCATGAGTGTCATTTTTATCTCGTTTCGAAAAAGAAAAAAAAACCCAAAAGAACAAAAAAAGTTTCAATGATTGTACCTTCAGTAAAACATGTGGCTATGTAGGAGTGGGATGAATGTGGCTGCACACAACGGCGGGTTATGGTGACGGTATAGGGAGAAGCACTGGGCATTGGGAGAAGTGGCAGCAGAAGGGCCCTGACGATTTCCGTTCGGTATCGCAGACACTCGACTCGTGCTCTCACACATGGCCCCAGTGCCACATTGGTTTGACCGCCTGAATAATTTCTTATCATCTGATGTAGCCAGCGCAGCCAGACTGCTGGTAAGGGTTGGGGGAAAAAAATCAATGGATATTGCTGAGGATGCCTAGGCGTTGACTTGTGATGATGGAATGTATAACAAGTGCTTTCCAACGCAGAGGCTGGGCTTGATCTCTCCGTTAGGTGTTATCCGCATCAGGTGCTGTTCGGATGCGGTGCTGTGGTGTCCGGCTCAATCTTAGCATCGGTGCAGCCAATTTGGCTCCCTGCCACCGTGAGGGTGGTTTCAGCACTGTGGCCTTCCCGGCTGTGGGCGTGCGCAGGGTAGAGGTGGTGGGTCACCAATGACTGCACAACAAAAAAAACTATTGCATTAAGTTTGAGACTGCATTTCTTTGGGCAACATCCCAGCCCGGAGATTAAACTTTTAGTTGGACTTGCACAACGAGCCTCACCCTAATATGCAGAGCAAGTGAATAAAAAAAGTGCTGCTCCCCCTAACCGTGTGGGACAATGAGGTAACTTGAAAGGATCTCGGAGGTAGTTTTATGATGTCCACTTCCGTGGTCGTTCTCTCTCTCTCTCTAGCAAACGGTTGCTCTGCAGTGCGAGGAATCCGAATCGATTCTCGGTCGCATTAGCACAAAACCTCCCCTCCTCAGCTGCCCGAGCGCCCAAGCCTTGCGTGCTCAGCGCTCAGGTGGCGTTGCGCTCCCACGCACGCGCGTGTGTGGGCACACGCGCGTGCTCTCCCAGAGTTGGGGCAACGGCACACAAATGCGTCTCGCAAGCGTTACTACAATTGGCCCCCATGTGTGATTGCACAAACGTTCGTTAATATGGTGCTCTGGGGGACGTCTGTGAGTCCACGTTGGCAAGCGAGATTTTGTTTTGTGTCCTAGCTTGCTCGATGCCCGTGCAACAACACTAACGCTTTGTTCACTACGAACACTTTAACGTCTCTGCTGTTGCCTTGAGAGTGTCAATATGCTGGCCCTGCGCTGTCAGAGCCGTGCCCGGCATCGGGCCGATGAATCCAAGTACACTACAGTGTTACTGCCAAGGGGTTGCGCCCTGCTCGTCAACCTGTGAGTGCCCTCGCACGCCCTCGATAAACGCTCTCTTGTAAAATTCGATTTGGGTTGGGATGCGACGATTCACAGCGGCAGCGGGGAGGCGCGTCGAATGGGAATCCCCCCCGCAGTTTACATGCACAGTGTTTCGACGCAGGAATCCGGTGTCCGTGTCGCCAAGGGTCACACGTTCTTTGCCCCCCCCCCCCCCCCACGTGTCGCGCATAATGAATCGCTTAGAATAAGCAGTGCACACGCCCGAGACCACAGCGTTACTTTAAGGGGGAACTTGTATTTTTTTGTGTGAGCCTGTGTCGAGGACTTACATTTGCAAGCTGACTACAGCTACAGTATTACTGCACACGCGTTAGTTTAAATGTTGCAAAATTGCTATTAAATAATCATAACGATGAAAACACGTGCTTGGAGTGTCCAATTTAACATTGTTGTCCGTCGATCCTGATGCAGAAAGTCTACTTACATAGATCGGTGATTGTCATGTATTTTCTATGCGGTGACATAACCTGTTGGCACATGTTATGAGTAAAACAAATGGTGGATCTGTATTCATACATTGTATAACATTAAAGAAATTATTGCTTAAAACTATTAAAGGTTATATAACAAGATCCTGCACACAGTGTCTTTTGTGTATCGACGGGCGCGGAGGCGGCCATAGTAGTACCGCCAGTTGCCTTGTGGGTAGAGCTGGGCTGCAATCCGATTGGTCGCGTAATCGATTCCTCTGCCGATTACTCGACTGATTGGATAACAGAAAAAAAAAATCTGGCCGGGGGGGGGGGGAAGCCACCCCTTCCCACATGTGCCACTGGATGGGAAATGATGGGTGGGGCTTGGTGACTTCATCATCTGTCACGTCACGTTCGGTGTGGCTTTTTGGAGGGGTTTCCGGCCTTCTTGAGGTGTTGGGATGCCCTCTATACGTAAATGGGGTCCAGGTAATAGGCCACAATAAAAAATAATCGAGTAAAATTTGCCGTGGACCCAGCTGTACTTGAGAATAAATCGTGCGACTTACAGGACAAATTTCCCATTCGACATTTAAACCACAAGACAAATTTTATCGAAGCATTTAAAGAGTAAATGGGATTTGTTTAAAAATCTCGCGATTTGCAGGTGCAATATTTTGTTGGTCATTTAAAAAAACACAAAGAGAGCTGACGTGGCAGATGTGGCCTGGGTGGTGAGGTGTGAGCGAGCAGGTGGTCTTGTGAATGGGAAGAGAAGGTGAGTAGGCGGTCTCGGCAGTGCATGGCTTGCAAACACGGTCGGTGAGCGAAGAGCTGATCTTGGGAGATGGGAGGAAGGGGGTGCAGACAGGGAACCTTTGGCATTGGAACAGGATCAGTGAGCCCAGCCTGCAGTAGACCAACGTGATTTGATATTGTCATCATGCCACCATTGATGTTATTTTAAGATCATTATCATAACCGATAACCAATAGGAGTATAAGGATGTGCTGCTGTTTCCACGGTGTGTGGACTGTGTACACAGCCGCAGTTGTGAGATGCTTGGCAGATGAGATATGGGGGTGGGGAGGGGCACGGGCTGACCCACTCGAATGGCAGGTGTCACCACGAGGGGCTGAGTCATGGGGGGACAGAAGAGCGTGCGTGTGCACGCAGACCCATTTTGACCTCGCCTCAGGGAAGTCGGCCTCACGTCGCTTGTGTACTTGACTGCAGCGATAGATGCTGGCCCATGTGTTTTCTCATTGGAGTCCACGTGTCACCGATAGCATACCCAGAGGTTCCTCTGTACGTATTGGTGTGCGTGCGTGCGTGTCTACGTATGTCCGTGTGTGCGTGTGTGTCTTGTGTGGGATGCCCTAGGTCTGTAGGTCGACTCGGCCTTAAATGACTACATTGCGCTGTGCGTATGCATCAGCGCCGCGGAGGCAAATGTGGCCGGGCGTAGTGCTGGCCGCACCACCCCCTTCGTGTGCCATGCCGACCTTAATAGGTACTCACCGTCAGCACGGTCCTTGGCAGTCTGTTAAAGGCTACACGACGGAGGGTCTGCATGTGTTGTGCGTGCGTGCAGGGTGCGCCGACCTCCACGCCCTCGACAGCCTGCCGCCAGCGGAGCGCAAGCGGCAGGGATACATCCACGAGCTCATCCAGACGGAGGAGAACTACATGAGCGACCTGACGCTGGTCACCGAGGTAGAGACGGCGCGACAGGACGGCGCTGGGCGCGCGGGCCGGGCTGTTGCGCTGGGGGTCGGGGTGAAAGCGCGCGGCCGTTCCGTTTCGGCAGTGGCGCCATATTGGACGCTGGGATCGGCTGTCTGGCGAGGACTTTGCGTCTTGCGTTTCCAGGACATTTTGTTGGCTCTGTAATCAATTAAGCCAGATTTGTTTAAAAGTTATAACTCTGGGAAGGTCTGTTAATCCTAAAGGACCGGTGACACGAGTTCGATTCCCGCTCACGGTCAACACCAGTGACGATTATCTGAACCTGTGCTGGGCCTCTCCTAGGTCCACTCGGCTTCAAATGAGTACCGAGTGCAGATAGAGGTGGCTCAGCGGGAGAGCGTGCAGATCGAAGTTGCCGGGTTCCCAGTTAAAACCTTGGTTTGGGGTCGACTCGGCCGATAATTCCTCCCGAGTCGGTCAATGTGTACCACTTCATGGGGATGTCAGCAGTGGTTGTCCTGTGGATAGACTCACCCCTACCATAGCAACGTGTAAAGTACCACTGGCTCAGGGCTGTAAGCAGGAGATCGGCATCAATACCTTAATGCTCATTTGAGCGGAAAATCTCTTTGGCAGAGGAAAGATTATCCTTCGCGTGGCCACCGCACGTCTGCACGTAGCACTGCCTGTGGCATAATTGGATAGCAGGCAACTCATGCCCAGGGGTGGTACTAAACGTGCCGCGTTTGGCTTTGATCGTAATCGTAACAACATTGCCTTTCGTTTGCTTTTGTCGCACGTTACACGAATTGGAACGTCTGCGTGCAAGTAGACGTCATGTCGTAACCATCCCGCAGCCGTCCCTTGGCTGCCCGCGTGCGCCGTGTCACTGCGTCGAGTTACAGAGCTCACCCCGAGATAATTTCCGCCGATTGTTGCGAACGCCGCGTTGACGCAGGTGTTCCAGAAGCCCATGGCAGAGTCGGGCAGTCTCACCGAGGAGGAGATGGCGATGATATTCGTCAACTGGAAAGAGCTCATCATGTGCAACATAAAGCTGCTCAAGTGAGGACATGCTCACGCACAGCCACTTCACCGCTCAGCCGGTCACCCACACGGACCGCTGATCTGACCGTTGACCCGACTGGTGGCCTGGCCGCTGACCCGACCGCTAACCCGACCACTAATTTTTACCGCTCACCGATACACAAACTCAACCACGAGCCAAAACTGCAACCGAGATCACATGCTCCTTAGGTGCAGGTAAGTAAGGCACCGGTGAATGAATGAAGCACAGGTGCGTGAGATGGCGGTGAATGAATGAATGAAGAGTGCGTGAGTAAATTAATTCATGATTGAGCGAGTAGGTGAGTGAGTAAACGAGTTAATGAGTGAACTCATTAACGAGTGAGATCCTGGTGCGTGAATGAGCGAGAAGCACCCAAGTGAGTGACCGAATAAACGAGCGATTATGCATGAGCGAGGCAGGTGCCTGCAGCATCACCCCCCGCCCCCTCCTCTCTCAGGGCTCTGCGCGTAAGAAAGAAGATGTCAGGGGAGCGGATGCCGGTGCAGATGATTGGGGACATCCTCACCGCGCAGCTTCCGCACATGCAGCCGTACATCCGCTTCTGCAGCTGCCAGCTCAACGGGGCGACGCTGCTGCAGCACAACACGGACGAGCAGCCCGAGTTCAAGGACTCCCTCAAGGTGTGGGCGACGTTGGGGGGGAGGGGGGTGGGGGGAGGAGGCGGTGGACGCCGGGATGTGGACGGAGGTTGAGGAGCAGCTCGGGCGATGCAGGGCGGCTCGGTGCTGTAACTCGCAGATCGGAGGGCATTAGGTGCCAGCGTGGCTCAAAGAGGTTGGGGCAACTTAGCCAGAGCACCGCTGCGATCCTGGGTCTGACGCTGGGCTCCTTAGCTGCCTTTGATCAAGCCGGGTCTCAAGTGTAGTGAGTTGATGATGGTTGCAACCCAGTCACACAAACAAACAAAAAAACCTTGATCACATTCAGTTTGGTTCTGCACTCAATTTGGATACATTTCAGTTCTGAAAAAAAGAAAATCGGTTTGACCGTCATGTGACGAACATTACTGTCGGTGGAGGAGCAGTTTTCGAAAGTGCTGCCCTCCCTCCTGTGGGGAACAGAGGTCACTTGAAGCGATGCCGGGGTTATCTGTGACATCTGCTTCTGCGGGCCGTTTTGTTCATACCGAAGGTTGCGCTGCTCTTAGAGAGTTCCGATCGCACTCTTAGTCTCCTGACTGAGCTGGCACAACGCGGCGATGGTGCGGAAGGGAAGCGCTGCCGGGAGCATGGGGACCCGTGCATCGATTCGTCGATGAAACTCGATTCACGATCTGATGTATATGTATGCTGAACTTCTTTCGCACCGTCACCAACCGTGCTAATCGGGAGGTGCGGGGTAAGGACCACAAACTAAACACAAATATCGGTTCTAAAGGAATGAGACTTCAATCTAGAGAATCGATTGCGATATGTTGCTGTCATTTGCCGTGTGTCATCACTTCTCGCGTGTTTTAGTCCAGTAACCAGCGCGGAGCCGGCGGATCCGTGTTTCCGGCATTGACGCCGGCTCTGTTGCCGATTGCAGAAATTGGCGATGGATCCACGCTGCAAAGGGATGCCTCTGTCAAGCTTCCTGCTCAAGCCCATGCAGAGAATCACGCGGTACCCGCTCATCATCAAAAACGTGCGTTGCCGCCCCCTCCCTCACAGCTGCGGCGCGTGCTCGAATCCCTTGCTCACAGCAGTCCCCCCGGTCCTACCCACACCCCCCTTAGCCGTTGTGTTGTGTTCTGTCCCCCACTGTCAGAAATGTGCAATCCACTCCTCGCACTCTTCACTGCTCGCCCCTCTTTTCTCACCCCTCCTCACCGCGTGCGAGATCCTGGAGGACACACCACTCGCCCCTCACCTCTCGCCCGACTCTCCCCCCTCTTCTTCTCCTGCTCTCACCCCTTGCAACAACAACAACAACCGCCATTCGCCACTAAGTGGCGGTGACGTCACCACGACGCTTGTGCCAGACCATGTGCACCTTGAAACCACGTGAAGTGTCACCCCTTTACACCCCTCTTAACACCACCGTTGCCCCCATCACCTCCCTCACCTCTCCGCCCTCCCGGGCCAGATCCTGGAAAACACGGGGGTGGAGCACCCCGACCACGCTCACCTGCGCTCGGCACTGGAGAAGGCGGAGGAGCTGTGCTCGCAGGTGAACGAGGGAGTGCGGGAGAAGGAGAACTCGGATCGGCTCGAGTGGATCCAGGCGCACGTGCAGTGCGACGGCCTCTCTGAGGTGCCTCCCCACACTCGCACAGAGACCCACAGACTCGCACAGAGACCCACAGACTTGCACAGAAACCCACATCCTCACACAAAGACTCGCACAGAGACCCACACACTCGCACAGAGACCCACACACTCGCACAGAGACCCGCAGAATCGCACAGAAACCCACATCCTCACACAAAGACCCGCAGACTCGCACAGAGACCCACACACACGCACAGAGACCCACACACTCGCACAGAGACCCACAGACTCGCACAGAGACCCGCAGACTCACACAGAGACCCACAGACTTGCACAGAAACCCACATCCTCACACAGACCCGCAGACTCGCACAGAGACCCGCAGACTCGCACAGAGACCCGCAGACTCGCACAGAGACCCGCAGACTCGCACAGAGACCCGCAGACTCGCACAGAGACCCGCAGACTCGCACAGAGACCCGCAGACTCGCACAGAGACCCGCAGACTCGCACAGAGACCCACATACTCGCACAGAGACCCGCAGACTTGCACAGAGCCTCGCAGACTCGCACAGAGACCCACATCCTACACAGAGACCCGCATACTCGCACAGAGACCCGCAGACTTGCACAGAGCCTCGCAGACTCGCACAGAGACCCACAGACTCACACAGCACATGCATACATGTGCATGATATTTTGTCCTCGTTATTCAGACATCCTGCAGTCCACCGTGACAGTGCATGAACCAGAGGTCGCCCCGCCTGGCGGCTCTGTGTGGACTGCGGTGGGCGTGCTCACACGGCCCGCGTCACCCTCCGCCTCGCGCTCAATGTGGGCGGCTCAGCAGCGGAGCAGCGAGCGGCTCGCGATCTTCCGATCACACCCTGGTCGGGGACCGATTCAGCCCATCATCCCTCTGGGGGTCGATAAAATGAGGCCAATTTGTGGGGAAGTCAACGGTGGTTGTCCTATGGATAGGATCATCCCCACGATAGGAATTTTTAAAGTCCACCTCTGTCATAGCGCTGTATAGAGGAGATCAGCACCACCTCATTGCCCTTTTGAGCAGGAAATCACTTTGACTTTTGACTTTAATGCAGCCGTCTCTCTCTCTCTCCCTCCCTCTGCTGCAGCAACTGGTGTTCAACTCGGTCACAAACTGCCTGGGGCCTCGCAAGTTCCTCTACAGTGGGAAGCTGTACAAGGTGAAGAGCAGCAAGGAGCTGTTCGGATTCCTCTTCAACGACTTCCTGCTGCTCACGCAGGCCGTGCGTGCGCTCGGCGCCGCCGGAGACAAGCTCTTCAGCCGCAAGTCCACCCTGCAGTACCGCATGTACAAGACGGTGAGCCCGCGGCGATACATCCACCGTGGCACGTAGGACTCCCTCACAATAATAATAATAATAATATCCAGGTGCCTGCCTTGGCTCCACCCACCCTCAACCAGTATATATATACAAAGACTGTTTTCTTGGAATTTATACTTGATACAGCAATCGTGCCGTGACGGTTCCACCTGAAGACGGAAGCTTGTGTTGCCTCCGAAACATCGTGATTTTTTATTTATTTTTATTTTACTTTAAAAAAAATTTACCTACGTAACTTTACAAAAAAAACAACCTAAGAATATCCCTCAAGCCCGTTGGCTCCTTCTCAGAGCGCGCCGCGAGGACGCTCCGACTCTCTCTTGGCGTAGCTCCGTCAGCACGGTGAACGCTCCCTCCCCTTTGGCTGCAGCTCCTTCATTCGCCTCGTTAGCCGGCCATCCGCCCTTCTCTCGGCGTGTCCTGCCCAAGCCCACGCACCTTATTACACAGTCAGTGTGGTGCATGCAGAGTTCTCTGAGCCACGTGTTCTTCTTCTTCTTCCTGACACTGAGTTTAATTGCCAGCGCGCATCTTTGCATGCTGCTTTGCACACCGTTCAGCTTTTGTTGTATTCACTGGTGCCCTTTTAGATTCACAATGGGTGGGAATAGATGCCTAATCGGTGACGGTTGTACGGTTGTGGCTCCCAGCCTGGCGCTGATGAGAGAGGCCACATCCGGCACACCACATCCAGAATACCTCTCGCCACGGCTGTGGCCATCCACCGCAGTCGACGAGCAACATGTGAGAAGTTCTCTGCCACCGCCGCTGCTGCCGCCCATTTTATAAAGCGTCTGTGCCGCGCCCGTGTCGTTGCCCCCATGTCCCCCTGCGCCCGTGGATGCCCGCTACCCGCACACAGCCCATCTTCCTCAACGAGGTGCTGGTGAAGCTCCCGTCGGACCCGTCGGGCGACGAGCCGGCGTTCCACATCTCCCACATCGACCGCGTCTACACCCTGCGTGCCGAAAACATCAACGAGAGGTTTGGGGCGCGCGCAGCCCTCAGCCGGCGGTGCCTCCGAGAATCGGGGGGTGCACCGGACCCCGCCTCTCGCGAGACGCACGTCCAGAGGGGTTTCCTGCGCGAATGAACATTGGGGCATCGATTCTCATCTGCCGTTCACAACCCTTGGGCCAGTGGTAGAAATTCGGCATCTTTATGGCAGGGGCGAGTCTCTCCGTAGGATGACCACTGTTGAGTTCTCCCACAAATTGGTATTCGTTTTATCCACCTCGGAGGGATGATGGGCTGAGTCAATACCCAACCAGGATTTGAACTCGCAACCTTACGATTGCGAGCCGCTTGCTCTACGGCTGAGACACCCAGCTTGTAATTTTTGTGATTTGCTGCACTTCAACTGCAGAGTTCCCGAAAGTGCAATTCTTGTTTCATGATGTGATGCCGATCGGACAAGTGGCATGTTTGGAGGGAAAACAAAAAATTACGAAAGTTAAAAAAATATCTGCACGTGGACATTTTACACATTCTACCCCATTCATTCACACACAACCCACATACACCACACGCATACATATACACCAAACATACACTACACATTTAGAATACATACACGTGTACCACAAACCATTAAAATAATGTGTTCACTACACGGACCCACCACACATACACACACACCCACCACACACACACACACCCACCACACACACACACACATACATGTTCACCACACACACCCACCACACACACACACACACATACGTGTTCACCACACACACACCCACCACACACACCCACCACATACACACACACGTGTTTACCACACGTGTTTACCACCAACGCGTGTTCACCACACAGGACCGCGTGGGTGCAGAAGATCAAAGCGGCATCGGAGCTCTACATCGAGACGGAGAAAAAGAAGAGAGAGAAGGCATACCAGGGTAGAGAGCACACACACACAGAGAGAGTGCGTGTGTGTGTGTGTGTACCAGGGCAGAGAACTCACACACACAGAGAGAGTGCGTGTGTGTGTGTGTACCAGGGCAGAGAACTCACACACACAGAGAGAGTGCGTGTGTGTACCAGGGTAGAGTTCACACACACATACACACAGAGAGAGAGTGTGTGTGTGTACCAGGGTAGAGAGTTCACATCAAGACAAAGATCCCCCCTGTTAGCGAGCACCTATGAAGGCCAGAACGGCACACGAGGGGGTGGGAGGCCAACACCATGCCCGGGCGTCTTTGTATTCTTTGTATTCCTGGTGCTAACGTTTACACATTGCACCAGCTACTCGTTTGAGGCTGGGTCGACCTAGGAGAGGCCCAGTACCGATTCATATAATAGTCACGGGTGTTGGCCGTGAGCGGGAATCGAACTCGGGTCGCCGCGTTTGTAGCACAGCGCGCTAACCGCTCGCACGTGTCCACGTGTGCGTGAGCAGCTCGGACCCAGCGGACGACCGGGATTGGTCGGCTCATGGTGAACATCGTGGAGGGCATCGAGCTCAAGGCGTGCCGCTCCAACGGTGAGGCCGGCGCGGCGCTGCGACCTGGCCGCACGCGTTGAGGGTGGTTGGGAGGTGGCCTGTGATGTCGCCAGCGAAGTCACGCATCGAAACTCCAAACTCCGTGACTAAACGGCCGTCCCTCGTCTCACAGACACCGCGCTCTGCACTTAAACCACCGCCTGCTCCGTGAACGCGGAGCTAAGGAGTCGCTGGCAGTGACCTGTTATATCTGTCACTTGCATTGCTTTGTATGCGAGTCTGTATAGATCTATCAGTACGAGTAATTGTGACGGCGCTGAAGTGCAATCCACCGCTCGCATCACCGATCGCATCACCGATCACTGCCCCCACACACGCGCTTCTGTAGGAGGTACAAAATGGAATTCATCCTGTGACCTCAGAAATGCCATCCAACAGGTTCTCCAAAAACGCAACAAAACGCAGTCACCCCCACTTCCCACTTCCATCCCTCGCCCGGCCGCATTCCAGATGTTCGTCGGGCGACTTATGAAGCCGTCCACCGGCTCGCTCGCCAACCTCGACACGGACAGAGAAACATTGCCGGCGGACTCCCCGGCACGCGACAGAATGCACGGTGTGTGCGTGTGTGTGGCGAGCGCAGGGAAGAGTAACCCGTACTGCGAGGTGACCATGGGTGCTCAGTGCCACATCACCAAGACGATACAGGACAGCGTGAACCCCAAGTGGAACTCCAACTGCCAGTTCTTTGTCAAGGACTTGGAGCAGGACGTGCTGTGCATCACCGTGTTCGAGCGCGACCAGTTCTCACCGGACGGTAACGAGCAAGGCGCTCCACACGCACAGCCACACCGCACGCCACACCGCACGCCACACCGCACGCCACACCGCA
>CM025645.2:3919276-3946008 GCA_014621495.2 Entosphenus tridentatus
GGGGGGGGGCAGAGTGGTGGGGGGGCCAGAGTGGGGGCTGGTGGCGTCGTGACGTCACAAAGCTCACGCGCCGCGACTTCCCCCTCCATCCCCCCACCCCACTTTTTCCTCACGTAAGATGGCCGCCGCAAAACGCCGCGGCCACGCCGACGATGACGCCCAGCGGCCGCCCAGCGGTCGCGGCGCGGCGGAGCTCCATGGAACCGCGGCGGCGGCGGCGTCGTCGTCACCGCGAGGCTCGAAAACAACGAAGGAACGACGCGCGGCGCCTCCGCCGCCCCCCGTCGCCGCGTCCCCGGCAGCCCGGGAGCCCCGCCGCCCGGCGCGGGTCGAAGCGCCCTGCCGCTTGGCGTCACGTGGAGACGAGACGAGAGCGAGAGACGAGGGAGGACGAGGGGGGAGGAGGAGGGAGGCAGACGACCGCCTTCGCCGCCTTTCGGTAAACAAGTCCCGGGTACAAAATGGCAGCCACGCGGCCCAGCAGCGCCTCTTGCCCTCACGATAGCCCCGACAAGAACCGCGAGAGACGCAGCCCGCAGCCATAGCCCAACAGCGGTAGCACCTGGACCCCTTAGCGCAGAGGGAGCAGTTGGCAGTCGTCGTCCCCCCGCCTGACCTGACATTAACCAGAGGCGCGCTCGTCCCCGACAGCCCAAGAACCGAGAGCACGAGCAGCCGACCCTCATCTCGCTGGCCGTGTGACCACTCGCCACAGCCCCGACCACCTTGACCCCTTAGCCCGCGACATTAGCCCCCGGTAGAATCCCTGACGAGAGAACGGAAACTTTGTCTCTGGCCCCAGCACCAACCCCTGGGCACTGCTTCTGCCGCAGCCTTCAGACGGCCCAGGCCGCAGCCGTCACTGCAGCTCGGACACCACCAGCACCTGGCTAAATAAAGACCTCGCGTAGCACAAAACACCTTCCACGTGAGCCGTGATACAGCCCCTGACCATAGCCAGGACACAAGCCAGCAGCACTTAGCCTTGAAACAGCACTCACCGTAACGCCAGCACTAACCGTAACATCAGCACTAACCATAACATCAGCACTAGCTCCACAACACAAACGAGATACTAGTTCTGATAGAATACGGACATCACATCTGTCACATTTTCTCCAATCTAAACAGTCGCCCAACCCTCCTCACCCGAGTACCACCCCTCAATTCCCAACCCACGGTGGTGTGACCCCCTGACCCCAACCCCAGCTTTAGCCGCTGCCTAAACTAACCTCAAACAAGACCCGTCTTCGCGTGGACATCGACCACAGCAGCAGCAGCAGCAGCGTGAAGAAGGAGGAGGAAGAGATGGCCGAGGCCGATGTGGATCAGCTGGAGGGGGTGGAGATCGACCCGGAGTTCGAGCCCCAGACGCGGCAGCGCTCGTGCACGTGGCCGCGCCTGCCGGGCAAGGAGGCGTCGCTGCCTCCCGACGGAGCCCCCACGCCGCCCGCCGATGGTTTCGCAGATCATTCGGTGGGTCCCGAGTTGTGTGGGGGTCAGATTCCGGGGGGGCTCGAGAGCCCTCCGGGTCCATCGCTGGGCAGCCCGGTGCCCTGCTCCTCTACTGGCAGCAGCGGCGGCGGAGGAGGAGGTGGCGTGACACCCAAGAAGACGTCGTCTTCTTCGTCGCGACGCAACCCGTGGGGGAACCTGTCGTACGCGGACCTCATCACGCAGGCCATCGAGAGCACGGCCGACAAGCGCATGACGCTGGCGCAGATCTACGAGTGGATGGTGCGGTGTGTGCCCTACTTTAAGGACAAGGGCGACAACAACAGCTCGGCCGGGTGGAAGGTACGTGCCAGCCTCACTTCGACAGTGGCAACCTCCACGAGTCGAGTTGGGATACGCAGAGATCCTGTGTTTTATTATTGCCTTGTGGCCATCCCGACTCCCGGGGAACCCGTGTCCCGTGGGCCAGAGACTTCATCGCTCACGGCCGCAGCCACACGAGGCCTGCCACTTTGAAACGCTCGCAAAATTATGTTTTGTAAGTGGAAAGCCTGTTAAGCCGCACTAATTGGGTTCTAGAGGGACACTTTTCGGTCTGGCATCAACGCTTTCTAATTTTAGTGTGCGTAGCCACTTATGTCACCGTGTGGCCACCCCACAGATATTTAAAAGTCCTATTTGGCCATGGCTGAAGGGAATATTTCCCACCACTGCCCTCCATTAAACCATGCGTCATCTCAGCCTCAACAACGTCAATGTTTGGGGCCACCCCACAATGTTGCGTTTGGCAGGTGGATTCTCAATCCTACTTTTTGTTACTTCAGTGTTCACTTACAATCTCCTAAATAGCATTTACCTGGACTAAATATATAACAAACACTCTACTCACCTTAAAAAAAATCAACCGCGTGTTTACTAGTCATGGAACGTACATCGGAATGTCAAAAATAATCAACCTACATTAACCAAGCCAGTAATCCACAATTATATATGGCATGTCATATTTACTTGCAAATCATTACAAAAACACTTATCATTTTAAATAAATAACAGCCCACATGTTCTGAAGAGAGATGAGGGGGGAAAGCCCATGGATATTTTGGCCGTTAGTGCATGGTACTTTATCGATCAACTTTGAGCTAATTGTTTACATAAATTGGAAGATGTTCCAGCTTGTGGATGCGACGTCTTGCTACGCACATTTTCAGAACTCGATCCGGCACAACCTGTCGCTGCACAGCCGCTTCATCCGCGTGCAGAATGACGACACGGGCAAAAGTTCCTGGTGGATGCTCAACCCCGAGGGCGGCAAGGGCGGCAAGTCGCCCCGGCGCCGCGCTGCCTCGATGGAAAACACCAACAAGCTGGCCAAGGTGAGACCTCGCACCCTCGTTCATCTTTCACCTGCTCATCATCCTCCTACTGCTGCTCATCATCCACCGTAATCACTTTTTGCGTTTCGTTTGTTGTGCCCCTCCACCGCATCTCCGATTAGCACGGTGGTTACTTACGGCGCGGAAGAAGTTTGACATGCGTGCACACACTGGGACCGCGACCAGACACACTGGCACCACCTGACACAGTGACAGATTAAAAAGTCATTTGACCGAGGGAAAAATCGTACTTGATTTATTACTAGTTCATGAAGCCTGTCTTCGCAAGGAAAAAGTTTTCAATAAATAAAATAATGAACCTTATGTGAATTTTGACAATATTTATCTAAGATTAGACACAACTACTCCAAAAATGTGTATTTTTCCACAAAATACAAAATGTTGATGACCTGATTAAAATACGTACCCATCGGAAACCGCTCGATTTAAAGATTCCATTTTTTTTGTTTATTAGAGAGAGCAAAAATGTATGAACTTAATACTGGTTTTGAATTATTCAGATTTTGAACATCATAAAATGCATATTATTTTCGTTCAAAACCGCTTTAATCCGAAATGTCAAAAACCATAAAAGAATGTTCTCGCTTAAATTGAATCGAACAAAAAAAACGCAATAAAATATTTTGAACGCTTTCTGAATGACACGCAAAAAATGTTTATGGGGCACTTAAAATTGAGATTTGGGAGTCTTTAAATGAAAAATCTCGGATTTTCACATGTTTCCTGTTGTTTGAGTCCTAAAAGCTACCTTTGTACCAAATTTCAGCTGTCTACATTGTCGGGAAGTACCCAAAAGGTTTTTGAGACAGATTAAGCTCTTTATTTATATACAAGATTGCTGTATATATTTTTTTAAATAGTTTTAATCTCCTGTAAGGTGGTTCTGCTCTGATTTTGTGCAATTTTTCTTGCTGCATTTTGTTATTTTGGTGATCCAGGTCACTCTTGCAAATGAGGCTATCTTGGTTGATTGAATTCTCATCTGGTTGGACAACTATGCACAGTGACAATAACGCCTGTCTTCAAAGTCGCATACACGCTCCCCTTTGTAGGTCAGGGCCAAGGCGGTGAAGAAGAAGGCCGCCCAACAGGCTGCCATGACAGAAGGCCGCGCGGACAGCCCCAGCTGCTGGGCCACCTCATCCCCGTCGCACACCAGCGAGGATTTCGAGCCCTGGGCCAGCTACCGGACGCGCACGGGCTCCAACGCGAGCACGGTGAGCGGCCGCGTGTCGCCCGTGCGCCTTGCGCTCGAGTTCGAGGAGGTGGCGGACGGGGACGGGGTCGGCGGCGGCGGGGGGGGGCGGCGTTCCTTCTGCCGCACCGGGGATGTTCTCCGAGGCGCTCAGCAAACCCTTTCCCACCGACCTGCCCTGCATCACCGACCTGGCCGGCACCATGAACATCAACGACCACCACCTGCGCGCGCCGCAGCCCGACAAGATGCTGCCGATGGGCGTGGGCGGCGAGCACCCCCGCTCCACCAGCCTCATGGAGGAGCTGCTGGAGGACATCAGCATGGCGGGCGGCGCCAGCGCCGGCCATCACGCCCAGCCTCCGCCGGGACCCGGCTTCACCTTCCCGGGGCCTTCGGACGGCTACGGAAACTCGCTGTTCCGCCCGTCGGTCGCCGGATTGCAGTCGTGGAGACCCTCACCCATGGAGACGATCCAGGAGAACAACCCCAGCTTTCCACCGCAAATGGCTCAGTTCGGCTCCTCGCACACTTTCCGCGACCTGCTCGACTCGGACACGCTTCCCAACGAGGGCGACTACTCGCTCGGGCAGGCGGCGGGGGGGGCGGGGGTGCAGCAGGGGGTTGGACCCCAGCAGCAGCAGCAGCAGCAGCCCCCCTCTGGGCTCCGTCAGCACGCTGCGGCCGCCACCGCCCCTGGCTTTGCGCAGCGCGGTTTTGCCGTGCCCAAATGCATTAAGCAGCCGAAAATGACATCGCCTCCGCAGCCGCACATGATCACGCTCAAGCAGTCGCCCCCCGATATGGTTCGCGTCTCGGGCCTTAAGGCTTCGCACGACGCAGCGGGACCTGGGGGGCCACAGGGGGACGGGCCTGCAGTCAGTGCCCAGGAAAGGTTCCCGGCCGACCTGGACCTGGACATGTTCGACAGCAACCTGGAGTGCGACATCGAGTCCATCATCCGCAACGACCTGCTGGATGCAGACAGCCTCGACTTCAGCTTCGATTCGGTGCTGGCGAACCAGCCCACCAGCCGTGCCATGTGAGGCCCCGCGCCTCTCCACGCCCTGGCCACACCAGAGAGGGAACCGTATGCCTTCTCCGCACCGGCCACAGCGCAGGGGATCCGACGGTGATCCGCCCAGCGGCTACTCACCGGGCCGACCCGTTCACAGCTGTGGGTTTGCATCCGAGTCGCAACCGGCTCCGCAGCCTCCGCTCACAGTGCGGGAGCAAAGGCGTCGCCGCAGCCGTGAGGGCAGTGGCTCTGTGGGGCCCTGCGGCTCAGCAGGCGGCGTGGAGCCCGAAATCCAGAGCCTTTGGGCCATTTCCCAAATGAAGGAATGGGGGCAGAAGCTGGGTTCGCTCGGTCGTCTCCCCCAGGGTTCCGGACGGAAGCGGGTGGTGGGAAGGCTGGCAGCGTGCAGCTACAAACATCCAAACTATGCAACAGCATTGTCGAGGACGATTCTATTTCATTAACAAAGCAATTCGAGTCTGTGGCCACAGTGTAAATAATAGTTCGAATGACCTTTAGCATTGTCGAGGATAGGAGCTGTTGAGCTGTTTGTGATAACAGTGGAGTGCCTTCATTAGACATTTTTTTTACCAGCTTAGATAGAAAAGTTTAATCCAAATCTTTCGGTTGCCAGAGCTGGCCAGCTGCCAGCGTAGAGTGGATGTCATCATGTGTCACTCGCCTGACGCAAGTGCTTTGTTGAGATCACGCAAGTGCCATAGGAGTCGGTGCCGATTCATGCCTTAATCTGTGCCTCTTCAGCCACACACTCTTTAGGCCTTTCAATGAAACCAGTTGCAGCATGGCCGGGAAACCAGGAAGCTGATACAAAAGCCATCACGTGAGACACGTCTCATTTGTACTGTACAGTGTGTGCACAGGTGTGCGGATAAACACCTGAATAGTTAAAAAAATGTATGTATGTTTGCGATAGATGCTGAAAATTATATAGCTATTACTATATTAATAGTAAATATTTTTAACGTGCTGTTTTCGCAGAAGTGGCCCCAAAGCAATATGTCCTTGTTGTGACGCTAGATCAATTGAATTTATTTGGGAGGAAAAAGTCCCCAAGTGGAGAGAGGTGTTATTTTGGTGTTGGTGCTAGGAGAGGTTGCGCCTGCCATCGCCTGCCCACGCTGCAGCTTCGGCATCTCGTGAGCGGCAGGGGGGCTGTTGTGGTGGCGCGCCCGGGATGCAGGGTTACGGATCAGGCACGCGTGCGCTTTTGAATTACTTAATGCCCTTAGAGATAGCCAAGAATTTTTACTGGGACTCGCTTTACTATTTAGAGCATTTAACCAATATTAATTTCTCTTATTTTGGTCACTAATTCGCCATGATGAACAGAGGCCGCTGTGTAGTGGTGGTGGGTGCCGGTGGCCGGGCGGTGGCTGGGCGAGTGACCGACGGAGAGGCCCTGCCCGGGTCGTCCTGCAGTCTCCCTCGTCGACGTACCCGCGTGGTGCCACAAACCGTGTACTGCATTCGTGACCGCTGCAGAAGCAGCAGTATTTTAGTGTACGCAGCATATCGCACCTCTGTAGAGTTTGCACACTTTACCTCGGCGTGATTTCTAGAGAAACTGGAGGATAGCGGCGGTGTAGGGAGGGGGCGGTGGCCGAGCGGGCAAAACAACGATCACCACGGCGGCGGTGTCGTAATGTAGCCGAGCCTGGGCTGGCCGGACAAATCCACGGCTCCATGCCGGTCTCAACATTGCCATCCCCCCCACCTCCGCAGCCATGCCACGTTTCCCTGGACGTGGTGACAGTCGAGTTACCGTCCGTGTGAATTACCACCACGGCTTTTACGAGGGACGTAACAGATTTCCATCCCCTCCCCGATGACCGCTGATTCTATGAATTGTTACAATTCAGGGCTGTGGTTCAAGAGTTGGTTTGTTCTGGGGATCTTTGCCGTCTCGTTTGTGTTTTATCGTTTCTTTAAATTTTGCGTGTACAGTTTTGTTACGTTCGCTTAAATATGACAATAGTATAACAATTATAATTTTCATCGCAATTATAGATTTTAATCGATGAATTGATGCATCGTTACATGCCTACAATTGCGGGGTGTCTTGGAACAACGTGATAACCCACAACATCTCTTGGTAGAGAAAGCAGTTGAGAGGTGGATTAAGTTGATCAAACAAATTATTAGGTTATTTGTGCAGCTATCTGTGGATATGATTTTAAAAATATATTTAACTCCAAAAAGTGGATTGTAAAGTGTTCCAGTGACACAAGCGTGAGTTATATTGAATATATATGTGGGTTATTAAGCCCTTCCAGGATACCCCTCAATTTACCATTTGAATGGTACAGTGTATCCTCGAAATAATATGGGTGGATAGACCGTGTCCTGTCGTGAAGATTTTTGGAGGCCCCTAAAAACTGAAAAAACGGAACTTGAAAATCGCGCTGCCAAAGTTCAAAAACTGAACAGCGCGCAGAGTAGCGCTTGTGGTCGGTTGTATCTCCACGCAAGACGCATCATGCGCCAGGCAGTCTTGGTTTAGTACCATACTGCACAGTAATTGCTGTACTATTTGCTCATTCTTTTGGCTTTCTTTTTTACCATTTTTTTTATGTTTCATTTGTGATATAGAAGGCAGTCTCGACAACATTAAAAATCGGGCTAAATTTGGTGTTCATTGAAATAACAGGTGTTTTTTTGGAACAGTGATAACCAAAACAGTCTGGGGCCACCCACCACACATTGTGAAGTGTGAAGTTTGTTCAGATACGCAACTGAACCGATGTGGCTCTGAGAATGCCCTCATCCATCAATGGAAGGACAGATGTTTGTAAAAAAAAAAGCAGTCCATAATTTCGTCTTCATGGAAATAATGGGGGTTTGTCAAGAAAGCGGATATACTGGGGAACGCCACGCCTGAATGAGAGCCCAGTTTTTGGAGGACACATTGCAGGAACGACCGACGGGAGGAGGATTCCTTCAGTGGCCTCCACGCAGGCGGGTGCAGGCATTGGCTGAGCCAGCCGGAACACTAATGAGACACAAAGGGAATCGTTTGAGCCAATAACCGTGCGGCGGGAACAGCGCGGGCGGGAGGCGGAACGCACGGTGACACCTGTTGTGGGGTCGGGGGGGGGTAGGCGAGCGGTTTAAGTCTCGCGACGCTTGTGGTCTTAACTGAGCTAGTTTGTGTCAAAATATCGGGTTTTATTGTGTAATCTCGTACTAAGACAATCTGTGAGTAATGCAACTCTATTTTGTAATGAGCTGATTTTTTTTTAAAGATGTAATTTTGTAAGTAAAGCTTTGCTACAAAGTATGTTCATAGACAATCGTGTAAAGAATTTATACTGTAGTGCGGGGTTTGCTGTGGATCCGGGCGCACTGACCCAGGAGCTCTTGGCCTGGAGCCCAGGAAACCACAGCTGCAGAAACTTAACAGTTAACACTACAGTGGTGACATCTGCATCGCGATGACATCTCTTTGGTGGTAACATCACGAGATGTGACGTCACCACGGTGGTGACATCGCTGCACTGATGTTTATAGCGCCACTGTCGGCATCAGACATGGCGACGTCACTTGGAGGTGACACCTGCACAGTGGTGACATCACTCTTGCGATGACATCATGACTAACGTCAGTGGTGACACCACTGGAGTGGCACCATCACTGTGGTGACACCTGCACAGTGTTCTCCACTGTCACTGGTGGCATCACTGCTGCTGTGGTGTGTGGAGGCAGCACGGTGCATGTTCCCATGCGGGGCCGGATGGCTGCAGGGGTGGGGGGGGGGTAAAGGCCATTCCTTCTGCCTGGGCAGCGGTGGCCATTGCTTCAGTTGGGCCTAACAGGGAGGCGGAGGAGGGGAGACCATGCACATTTAAACTCCCTAAACCAGGCCAGCTCTCGCCTACATTATGGGTGCGGGTGGTTGGGTTCCCACCCGCGGTGCATCTGAGAAATTCTCAAATCTCCCGCCTGGTTTGGAAAGCCAGGCTGGCAGCACAGCGGCTGTTTCTCCTATTTACGTGCGGTTACTTTAGAATGGGCTTGTTATTCCGTTATTGATTTTATTTCAGGATCTTTTACGAAATACATTTTTGTTTCTGAAAATCGTGGATTCTATAATAATCGAATCCAGTCCAACTTTGGTTAAAAATCGAACCAATTGACAAGCAACAACGTTCAAGCCATACGGCAACCCATTCTATACACGGTATGTAGAAAACAATCTTACAGCCCTGTCACAGTCCACCGCTGGATGAATTACTCGCCACTCCGTGTCAGTCATGGGGCTCATTTGACCATACTTCACCATGCTGGCCAGTGGTAACATTTGACAAACCGATAATTTTAAATTGTAATATTTTTTAATGAGATTATCCATAACGCTAAGAAACCCAAATTAACAGCCCTACTTGAGAATGCGGAGCTAACGTGCAAAGCCTTAGCGTTTCCCTCCATGTTTTACTGTTGTCTGCCGCTATTGCGCGTGTAAGCAGCATGCGAGTGATATTTCTTGATGTTTAGTTGCTGGCGCTTGTCTGTGAAGTTGATGTCGTGCGACTGGGACTCTATGGTCCTGCTGTCGCTACTGTGGTGTGCACTAAGCTTAAAGCGGAGATTTGTTATTATTGTGTTACGCCTTAATTGTGTGCTCAATTCATTACTTTAAATCTGGTTTAAATTTGTATGATATGTAATAAATACTTATACTGCAATCAGGAGCGACTGCCTCGTTGTTTACTTGGCGAATGATGGGAGGAGGGGGGATGTGTTTTGCCGCTTAGGGTCACGGTGTCTCTGCATGTGCTGCTTCACAAGAACTCGTGCCGCGGCGAGGACCGCATCTCCGTATATTTTAATGACATTGGCAACAAGCAGCTGTTGGAACTGTCATGGAAGCACGGGCTCGGAGATTGTCGACGATTCATTTAAACACATCTTGCACAACTCAAATCGTAGTTTGCACACCTTCGTTTGCTTTTGAACTGGAGGTGGTGATGTCAGAGGGTGTGTGTGTTGGTACTCTTGATTATAAGTCTCTCCTGTATCCCGGCAGTATAGTGACTGGCTGGTTGGCGGTTGACTCAGCCCATCATCTCTCTGGGGTCAAAAATGTTGAACCACTTTGTTGGACTTGCCACGACTGGCTCGGCCATAAACAGGAGATGCCCACCACCTCCACGTTCATTTGAGCAGGAATCACTGACTTTGCACACACTGCCATTGTGGCAACCTACTGCTGGTGACGGATGAGTATTGTTAGCGGGCTATTTTGAAGTGGAAGACCACATGTGGCCGTATGAAAAGAAGTGGTGGTTTGGGATCGGGTAAAATGAAGTCGGGAGCTGTCGGTTCTCCACCCCTGGCTTTGTGCGCGTGCGTGTGCGTGCGTGCGTGCGTGTGCGTGCGTGCGTGCGTGTGCGAGCGTGAAGATTTACACGGTGACGATGTCACAGCGGTTCAAGCAGCAGCGGCGCCGCCTGGCTCTGCACTCTCTTCTGCAGCCTCCGCGCCACCGGCACAAACTCTGCTTCCCACAGCTGCCGGTGGTATCCTTGCACCGTCTCCCCGGTTTCCCCACCGCCCAGTGGCGCGCTCACCAGCGCCGTCCGCTCGTCTGCGGAGACCACAGTCGCGTCACCACGACACCCCCCCGATGAGCACCACGGTTGCCAACCCTGCCCACTTAGGCGGCAGGCTGCCGAATTTAAACCCTTTTGTTGATCCAGATGTCACCGTGGCCAAAGCCACCACATTTTGCTGCCAAATGCTTGCTACCCTCTGCCAGATCCCGGAGTTGCTGAACAGTAGGCACGTGACTTGATGGTTGCCGCATAACTAATTTCAACCATTTCCAAAGTTAAACATACAGCTTTATACAATTATTATTTTAAAAATATATTTTTGAAATTTTAGGTTCAAAAGGTGGCATGTGGTGAAAGTGTTTAAAAGTCACCAGACCAACGCTTAACTTGGTTCGCGAGAAAATTTGCAAAGAGCTTTGTGTTGAGTCCAGTGTCAGAATACCGGGCTTTTCACGGGAAGGGGTGCCCCAGTATATCCTCTTCATGAAACTTCCCTTCGTTCCATGAACACCAAATGAGCCCAATATTTTGGTACGTTGACAAGTGGCCAGTGTTTTCTGAACCAGATATCGCTGGACTGGTTCAGGCCTGGGTTCCACCAACCCACACTGGCCAGCGTGGTGAAGTTCAGTCAAACAACCGACATAACGACACTGCGTGGGGAGGTCTTCATCCGGCAGTGGATTGACAAAGGCTTGCGAGTTATCGTGACTTCAATGCTATGTTTTGTAATGTCACGTGGGGAGTGGTGGCGCTTACCCAGGAGGAGGTGCAGCGTGGCGAGCAGGCGCGTGGTGTCGCTGGGATCCAGGCCCCCGCCTTTTCCGCTGGCGCCGGTGGCAGCAGGCCCTTGGCTAAAGTTCCACAGCACTTTGCACAGCAAGCCGCCCAGCTGCCAGTCCCCACGGCAATAGCGCTGCAGGCAGCTGAGCAGCCTGGGAGGAATCACAACACGGGACCCATGAGTGCTCAGCCACTCTCCTCTGCAATGCATGAAAAGGCTGTTGCTGCCACTTCAGTTAATATAGGACAGCAGTTCTCAACCTGTGGGTCACACCCCCCTCCCAGGAAGGCATGAAGGCATGAAGGCAGGCCTGCATTATGGACACTATGCAGGACAAATCTGTAATAAAGGGCTCGGGTAGCCACCTGTGTGCTAATCGTTTTTTTTACGTTCGGATAGACGACCTTAAGGGTTTTTTTAAGCTTGAATGGAAATAATAGTGAATGGGCTTGAAAAGGAAATTGCTAAAAGGGTTCATATCCAGTGGACAAGACTCACGATGTATAGTGAACACGCCAGAGAAAATGTCCACCGCAGCTTATTATTATTAAACGAGTTTGAGTGAAGGTTCGAGCAACTCGTGCGGCCAATAGAGATGTGAGTAGGGCTGATGGGGCAGGCGTGGGTGGAAATGGTTTGGATTAGCAGGGGGGAGGCCATAACACATAGGTTGAGAACCCCTGCTATAGGCGTATGATGATTAATCGATTACAACACAGCAAGGTGGCTACGGCGGCTCAGAGGTCATGGCGTTGAGCTGGCGTGCCGGGTATCCATAACCCTGAATCTCGACAAGTCCTCGCATGGCCAATTGGGAGATGGTCAATTGTCAAAGCATTGCAGGCTGAGTTGTTGCTTCCACAGTGACCCCCACGACCACCACCACCACCACCGATAGCGCTCACCTCTCCATGGCTCCCAGCTGCAGCAGCCGCCCTGCCCCCCCGTCGTCGGTGCTGCTCATATTGAGCAGTACCCCCCCTGCCGAGTAGCACACGTCCTGGGAGCCCTCGGACAACAGCTCCAACAGCAGCGCCGGCACTGGGGATGGATAAATCGGTGGCAACTCGCGGGCACAAAAGCAGCACAGATACCAGCAGACCAGCCAGAACACAGAGAGGCAGCTCACAAGACAACACAGACAGGCAGCATTTACGATCAGCACTTCACTGCGGGTGGCAATGTGGCAGAGTGGACGCTGCTGCATCTGTGGCAGCTGCGCTCACCGTGGTGCTGGTGGAGGAATTCACGCACGGCCGCGCTCTGGGACAGGTTCCCCAGGGCCCTCAATGCCTCCAGGACCCCCTCCTCCCCAGGGCCCAGCAGGGGCATGAGCAGCACTGGAGGTGTCATAAGCAAAACAGATAGGGGTCATCGCTGTAGGGTTTGATTGTGAACAGTATTAAGTGGCAGTGGTACGATGCATAGAGTTATCGACGGATATCGATTATTAATGCCCTTTATCTGTTGCGCAACCAAATCGTCTTCGAGACCGGGCAAATTAATCACGGAAATTACTTTGTCCACATCTGTACGATGAGTTGCGCAGCGAAGACGTGTCGAGCTTGGCTCGGGGATCTGGGCACGCTCCTCCACAGTAGAGCCCCACCACCTTTCTGGTTTACTCTGCCTCCCATCCTCACGATTGTAACAACCAATCATATGTTGCAAACGAGCACGTTACAAACTACGTCACTACAAAGTTGAGTCTGTCTCTAATTCATCTTGATTTGAAGCTTTCATGACTGCAGGAATCCATACTCTGGTTCTTTCGGTAAAGTCACGTGGGTATAAAAATAAAATAAATCACGACGTTTCGGGCACAACACAAGCGTCCGTCATCAGGTGGGAAAAAAAAATGTATCTGTTGCGCAACTACTCGGACACTGGCAACAACAAAGAAATATACCCCTTGTTCAATACAAAATTTGGTGTGGTATTCTCACGTAAGTACCCAATGACTGAAATAGAGATCCATAGACGCACACAGAGACCCACAGACCGGCATGGAGACGTACGACAGACAATAAACACGACCACTGCTTCTTCAACCGCTTCTTGAGATCCGGTCACACCTGGTTACTCGGCCGCGGCACCGACGCAGCGAGGCCGCGTGGCGCTCATGCCGCGGTGTGCGCGGGGCTCACACTCTGCGATGCGCAGCTGCTGGCCCTGCAGCGTGGCACCGGCGCCCATGTGGTAGGAGAGGTTGTTGACGGTCGCCACAGCGTTCAAGACGATCTCCTCGCGCTCCCGCACGCCCGGGCTCTCTGTGGGGCGGGCGACCGCCCAACACGAGATGGACAGAGAGACAGTAATGTTTATTTACAACCCCTGAGAACCAATCGTTGAGATTACAAATCTTTTCTTCAAAGCTAATCTTTAGGAAGCCACTGGAGCAATGCACTTTTAAACCTCGATTGGAAACTCATTTCTTTCCAACTGCTTTGTGTGTTTATTTTGCTGTCGGTCTCCCGCACCGCCGATTAGCACGGTTGGCTACGTATGGTGCGAAAGAAGTTCTACATACATACATAACCTAACTTAAGGAAAATAAATACAATAGCCAGTACAATTGCTGACTATAAACAAATAAAATAGTCAAGTAAAAGTAATTTATTTAAAAAAAACTGAACATGGAGGCAGTGCCCATCTGTTTGCAGCCCAGAATCAGTGGAATAAATTCTCCATTCCTAGGGCAGAGGTGAGAGTCCATAGGAAAATCACTTTTGACTTCCCTACAAAGTGATCCTCATTTTATTGGCTCCAGAGGGTTGATGGGTTGAGCCAACCCCCAACCAGGATTATAACTCACT
Source organism: Entosphenus tridentatus (assembly GCA_014621495.2). Taxonomy (NCBI): domain Eukaryota; kingdom Metazoa; phylum Chordata; class Hyperoartia; order Petromyzontiformes; family Petromyzontidae; genus Entosphenus; species Entosphenus tridentatus. The sequence continues at coordinate 3,933,512 of CM025645.2, forward strand.
CTACCATTGAGCCACCTGGTGAGTTTTATAGGTAAGATGGCAAATGTTTAAAGTGTACGTGACATAAGTTAATCTGGGTGGAGCGGCAGGTGCTACAGTGGTTCGCAGAAACTTTGCACACTACGAGTTCAATTCTCGGCCATGGCTAACAATAGGGGATTCCCCCTTCACCAACATACACTAACCAGCGTAATAAAGTATTAATGGTCTCCAAACGTCGGGGTCAGCTGTAGGGCTTGCATGACCACTCTTCGCTATGCCGGTCAGTGCAGGTTGGAAAAGGCGGTGTGGCTAGGACTGGTTCACTGTTGATGTTAGCTGTGACCGGAAACCGAATCCAGGTCGCTGGGTTTACAGCGGAGTGCGCTTACCACTGCCCCACTTTTCTCCCTGATAAAAATTTTACCGTGCAAAATATTAACAAATCAATGATATAAACAACATAAAGACCAGTTGGGGGAGAAGGCAATGATCACAGGCATTTGCGTTCAGATTAGCCAAGCAATCCAGTTTATCGTACAAAACCGATTAAGGGGGGATACTAATTAAATAAACAAGGCATGAAACATCGTGGATGAAGGAATGTTCTCCCAACAGGAATTTTCTGGCGTCTCTTGGTTGCAATAGCTTAAACCTGGTGTCAACCAGATAAACCTGATGGTAATCAGAAACTTATTTGAGAGATAATGTTTACAAGGCTCAGAGGTCAGAGTGCCAAGCTGCCACCGCTGAGATCCTGCGTTCAAATACAGGCAGGCACCTGTAATTAAAGCAGGTCCTCAAGTGCGGTGAGCTTATTGCCGTAGCCCAGTCACCAATGACTACACAACAAAAGGCAATCATGTAAACGAAATGTCTGTACTTAATTAGGCTGAATTATAGCTCTGAGAATGAGACAAATCGGTCTGTCTGTCATCTCCAGATATATATAAAAGGCAAAGTTGTGAATATGTGTGTCTGTTCAAAATGTTTAGCGTACTTCCCGACATGCAACAAACTGGAAATTTGCCATGTGGGTACTTTCCAGACTGTACGCCATGCAAACATAAAAATACACTTTTTTTGGGGGGGGGGGGAGCTCAATAATGCATATAGTTTTGCACGGCAAGTGAGCTGTGACGTCAAATCTGTCGTGTGACCCGCACATGTGGAAGCATAACGCATTGTAGTGTAGCGGTTAGCGCGCTGCGCTACGAACCCAGCGACCCGAGTTCGATTCCCGCTCACGGCCACCACCAGTGACGATTATTTGAACCGCTCCTGGGCCTCCGCTAGGTCGACTCATCCTCAAACGAGTAACTGGTGTGGTGTGTGAACATCGCCACTGGGGAGACAAAAGCGGCTGGGCGTGGTGCTGGCCACCCACCCCCTCGTACTGTTATAAGAGGTAATTTGAATGGGTCCAAAAGCAGTTCTATAATATCCGGTTCTGCGACCCATTCCCCAGCACAAAGGGTTGCTCGGCTCTGCGAGATCAGAAGTTACGTTTTTCATCTCACGACGTGACGCCGATAGGATAATTGGAACAAAAATGGCAAGAAGAAAAACACTGGAATAGTGAGAATCTGGTCATAAGGGCATGAATAATAATAATAATAGTTATAACGAAAGGGGCACCCCACCAAGAGTGCAGATGAGCAGCTGGATGCAGCGGGGGTGGCTGGCGAGGGCTGCACCCAGGCCAGGGTGCAGCGACAGGTTTGCCAGCACACGCAGAAGCTTCACAAGTACGTCTTCAGCCAGGTCTGCTCGCTCACAAACACAGACACCATGAGCACACACCAACACCCCACATTCAAACAACATGCACACGCACCACGCGCATGCACAGAGCAATATACCACAAAGAAAAAGTTTCCCCGTATAGCCTTAACAGACGGTTGGGGCAAATGCTTAGTGTGCACATATTTACCACACACACATATACACACACGCCACATAGACACAGACCACGCACACACACACACCTACGCACATCAACATTCGTGGGATTTTCGCATAAAACATATTGCGCTCATTGACAATGTGAACCTGTAAACATTTGCCTGTAACCCACGGCTACAGGTGAAGCTGTGAGAGGCGACCGCACCCGTGTCGGGCTGGCGCTGCAGCTGGAGCGCGTAGACATGCAGCAGCACGTCCAGGCAGGAGCCGTGGCGCCACAGACGCTCGCGAACGGCCTCGCTGCGCGCCGCCAGGTTGCCCAGCGTGTAGCACACGCGCACCACCAGGTCCTGTTACCCGGTGTCACAGGGCACGTGGTTGAGGTGCGTGTCGCGCGTCACAGGACGCGTTTCACTCTGCCCGTGTCGCGTCGCCCGTGTCACACGGCGCACGGCACGACACGGTGACGCTCCACGGCAGTGGTTACAGCGCTATGCATCTACGTGCGTAATGTTAATACAACAGCTGGATCGTGTGACTTATCGGCAAAAGGAAAGAAAAGCACATCGCATGCACAGGAATGCACTATGTAGTATATAATTTATTTTAAATGCACTCAGTTATGGAGTAGATAATAAACGTTAAATACACTGTGTTGTGCAGTATATAACGTATTTTAATGCACTGGAATACATTGTGTGGTATATAATGTGCGTATTGAATAAAGCAGATGGATGTTTGGTGTGTACTGGACGTGCTGCCGCCCACCTGTTTGCGTGGAAACTTGTGCAGCAAAGCGATGAGGATGTTGGGAGATGAGTCGACCGCAGCCAGCTCACGGCAGCCCTCGCTGCGATCCGTCACTTTGCTGCAGACAAAGCACGGACAGAGTTAAGGATGCACGGTCTTACAGCAGGGGTGAGGCACCTACGGCTTGTGACTTCATTTCATGTGGCCCGCCACTTCATTCCAAAGCCAAATGAAACCCACGACTTCAAAACTGTTCACAAATAATGTTTATCCAGCAATTCCAAGCATCTTGGCCGCAATACTCGGGTACTACGGTGGAATATTTTCAACCTGGCAACAGCATTGTTTCTCCTTTAATGTGCTCCGTCAATGGCCTTTCTTGTTGTAACATAATTTATAACCTGGGATTCAAATAATACGGGTTCAATATACAATCTCACAGAGCTGTGTCTGGTCCTGTGGGGTCAGCAGTCGAGCGAGCGGCTCACACTGGGAAGGTTGTGGAGTTCAAATCCCGTTTGGGGGTTGATGCAGCCCATCCTTCTGGGGTGGATAGAATGAGGGGAAGTCAGCAGTGGTTCTACGACTCACCCCCACCATAGGAATGTGTAATTTCCACCACTCGCTCAGGAGTGCAATCGGGAGATGGCCACCACCTCGATGCTCTTTGGCAATGCTGTGCAGGAGAGAGAGGCTCTTGCCTAAATGTACGTAGGACGTTGGTGCAAACGCAGGCGTCACACTCGTAGTGTTCCAGCGTCGTGCACAGTGTGGGCAGCGCCCGAGCCGCACGGAAGAAGCCACAGGCTCCTGGGGCGTCCGCTAGGCCCCGCACGGCCGCTGTCACCTGGGCCATGGCAACAACACAAAGTGCGCGATCAGCACAACCCAGAGCCCATGTGATTTTTCTCGTCATAATAAAAATGCAAAATAGATTTTTTTTTAGTTAAGCCACATTTATGTCTGACCAAATTTATGTCGTAAGACCCTCCACCACCAAGTTTAAGAGCAATTTTTACAACCATGTTTTGAAATTAGATACGGGGTTTCACTTTAAATCATGCCAAGCATCTTTGGACCAGATCCAGTCATTCAAAATTAATTCAAGTAAGTCAGAAAAATGTTGATCATTAAGAAAAGTTAATAGGCTTAAGGGATAATAGCCAGTGGTCAAGATTAACGATTTGAGTGGTAGCGAAAGGAGGGGACACGCCCTTGTCTGTCACTTTGTGTGTCCCGGAATCTTTGTCTTTGTTGGGAGCAGCAAAATTTAATAGACCCATGAAGGTGTGTGTGCGGGGGGAGTAGTGTTGCAGTGATTCATGCACTGCGCTACGAACCCTGTAACCTAAGGTTTGAATCCTAGTCGTGGCTAACATCAGTGAAAAGTGATATCTGAACCAGTTCCGTGTCTCCCGTGGGTCAACTCAGCCTTAAATGAGTGCTTGTTGCAGTGTATATAAACATCAGCAATGGGAACACAAAGGTTTCTTGGCTGTGGTCGTGTTGCTCACACCACTCCCTCGTGCGCTGTGCTGGCCTTCATAGGTGCTCGTGAACAACATTTGCCCCAATAGTGTGTGGAGGCTACACGGGGGTCTTTGTTTCTGAGAGACCTGCACGAGCAGGTGCGCCGTCGCCTTGTCCGCCGGTGCAGTGTTGGCGCGAGCGAGGAGGCCAAGCAGTGTGTCCAGGGCCCCGCGCGCCAGCAGCTCTGAGCCCAGTGCACCACCACCGTCACCGCCACCGCTGTTGGCGAGGAACTTCACAGCTCCCGCGCAGTACGTGAGAGCCTCCACGTTCGCCGCCAGATCTGGGTCGCCCAGCACCCCCAACAGCAACTCTGCGCCACAACAACAGCAACAACCAGTGACATCACCATGGCGCTTGTGCCAGGCTAGGTGCAATTGGAGGCCTCGTGAAGTTTCATAGGCTTGTTGGCCAGGCCCGGCTGTTATGGGTTGCACCACCTGTGCTCACCACTGTGCCACCTTGCTGTGTTTTAATCGCCTGCCGTTGTGCTCGTATATATTTCTGGAGGATGGCTATCTGCAATTGCCCACGAGTGTATGCCACACACACACACAGACATTTTCCGCAGCACCTAAGAGGGTAGAAAATCCATGCCTTGTGGACCATATCCGGCCCACGACTTCATTTGGGATAGCCTGCAGGCACACCAGGACTACCACTTTGAAAGGTCCTGCGAGCAATATTTATCAATCTGGCTGTTGCCTGATGAAGCCAGTTGTAATTACTGGCAAAACATCATACTTAGATTGTAAATGTTGTCGATTTGCTCTCCAACACACCGGTGTACTGTACTATTAACGAATTTGCATGTTCTGTTTATGTGACAAACCTTATGAATTGGCTGTGTCGGGTGGTGGCGGGTTTAACGACATTTATATTTACGCGATCAAACCCAAAAAAACTATATTATGGATTTATCCATCACTGGGTACTAGAGGGAAATATCTTCGACCTGTCCAAAATGTGTTTCTCATGTTCGCGTGCTCAGTCACCTGTAAAGGTCAGCCCTAATTATTTTTTGTGTAATTATTGGATAACGTCAAGGTATAGGTTAATGTGCGGTTTCACAAATGTAGATGAAAGTCCTATTTGGCCCTCAGCAAGGATTTTTTTGGATTTGCACACGCATGCAATGCCCTTCAGTGGGAAAACTCAAACGTAAATGGGTGGAGGGAAAAGCCTAATGAGGCTGCAGGTCAACTCGTGCAATGCAGTTTCGTTGAGGATTGTAGCTCAGAAAAATAATCACTTGGTCTGTTGGCAGGCCTGGTTCCGCCTCGTTTCTTCCCTAGAGCCATTCACCCAACTTGGGAAAGTGCTGTTAACGAGCACCTATTGACGATCACCTATTGACGATCACCTATTAACGCCGGCACGGCACACGTAGGGGTGCTGCAACAAGCAATATGCCCTGCTGATTTAATTTCCTTAGTGCTGATGTTTTCATACTGGACGAGGTACCAAGTTGTCTTGGTGGAGCCAAGGACAGGTTAAGATATTGTTACTGATCTTATCCATGCCCAAGAACGAAATCAGGTCTTCGGGTGCATAACCACTGCACACAGACAGCCACACCCGCACTGGCAAGCACGCACAAGTGCACGCTTGAGATGAGAGTCCAGCAATAGTGCAGAATTAGTTTCACTTCTCTTTGGGAGCAATTTTACTTTGCATGGCAAAACTAGTTTTGAGGAAACACTTGCACACCCTACCCCCTCTCCCACAGACAGACAGAAAGACAGGTTTCACTACCACTCGCTGTACAAATGGCATTATCTCCAGCGACTTATCCTGCCGAAGCCCACTTACTTTTCTTTATTTACATTTTTTTTAAACCTCGTTTGTGCTATCAGCCTCATGTTTTGGGATGAAGAATCCATTCTGATCTCTCGTGGTGCAGTGCAACCCTTCGTGCAGCCGACACATACCCACGATTCCCACTTGCAGGAAGAGCAGGTCGTTGTTTTCTGTGCGGCTGATCTTGAACACAAGTTTGCACACGTTGAGGAGGTTCTTGTCTTTGACCTGAATCTGCGGTGAGAAGAGGCAACAAAAAAGCTCAGCTACACTCATCCTCGGCAGCCTATTCCATACAAATTGTGAAGCGGTGGCTTCAATAGCATTGCATCTTATATGAGTACAAGTGTGCACACAGACAATCAGTCATACCACCCGATCTCGTCAGATCTCGGAAGACAAGAACCTGCTTCGTACATGGACAGAAGACTGCCTGGTTTGTGAGGTGGCCAGATGATGGAATTGCACCATTGAATTCCTGAAATCATCTGTGTGGAGCTTTGAGTGCTATCCCCTCATATGTGTGGGTGCCCACATGTTGAACACTGCAGAAAGTGTCTTTATACTCAGTGAGACTTTATTGCGTAAAGGTATTACTGTAAAAGTAAAGCCCTTTATCAATCTACTGCTGGGTGGGGCCTCCCTATGCCATGCAGGTTGTAAAAGTTATTTGACCATACTTCACCACACTGGTGAGTGGCAGTTGGTGAGGGTGGGGAACATGGCAGCATAGAGCACAGGAGAACAATGGATTTTGCTTCACTGCACACCGCTGTTTACCAAGGTAACAACCTGCCGTGCATGGCGGCCACCCATTCAAGCACTAACCAGGCTTAGCCCTGTTCAGTATCTGATGATATCGGTTGCATTCCAGGAGAATTGGTCAACTATGGAAAGGAAGGAATAGAATAAAATGTGGGAGGCCTTTGCCCAGCGGTAATATGTTCCAGGCTAACAACAGCAACAATATTATTATTACCTATAAAACTACAGGTGTTCTGGGAAACTGCAGAGAGGTAGTGACAGTGGGACTTGTGGCACTGAGGACCTGGTCGACTCAGCCTCAAATGAGTACCTGGTGAAGTGTGTAAGCATCGCCAGCCACCCCCTTCATGTGCCGTGCCGGCCTTCATAGGTGCTCGCTAACAGCACTTGCCCCAATAGTCTGTTAAGGCTATACGAGGGGGATATTTGTCTTTTGACTCTACCGAGAGAATGAGCTTGATGATGTGGAGCAGCAGGCGGTCCGAGTTGACGTCCACCAGGCGGTACAGGACGCGGAGGAGGGCCGCCCTGCCATGGCCGCCCCTTTGGGCCAACATGCCCCCCCGGGCAAGCACGGCCCCCAGATCCTCGCACACGCCACATAGCCGCCCCACGACCTCCGCCCTCTCTTCCTGCCCTTCCTCGACCTGCGGCCGGTCGCCCTCTGTGTGGGAAAAAGCACGCCTCGCTCGTTGGGTATTCACTAAGAAGCAGGATAAATGAGGTATGTCAACTTGAGTCGCTTATCCAAACCTGCATTGTTTCTCCAATGGCCACGACTGGTGTTGTGCACTGTGATTTATACTGTTTTACTTTCATGGTAGCCTCCTGATAATAACATCTGTAATTTGGATGTCGATTACTTCAACTTAAAATATATTAATTGCGTAAAAATGTTATTTACTTAACAAAAAGGACAGGCTCGAAGGCCCAAGTTGGCAAGTAGCAGGCAACAAAGGTGAAGGATAGTTTTTTGGAAGGATATAAAATGATTGTCCAACCATGGGGCTTATATGAAATAAAATGTGCATTGTGAACACCTGAACAAGTGTGTGCGCCCAAATCCCACTTGTGTAACCTTTTACTCTGTCCCCCTGATGGCTGCTAGCCCCTCCTAGGTCGTCCCCTCCTATACGTTTATCAAGGTGGAGGCGGCTGTGTCTGCAATAGAGCGACCGCTGCTGGAGGTGCAACCTGAGTAAAATTTCCAGCCATGGCCAACATTCGTGACGATTATCTGAACCAGTTCTGAGCATCCCCAAGGGGACACAAGGCGTGGCACTGAGCACGCCGCCCTCTCGTGCGTCGTCTCAGCCTGCAAAGATGCTTTTTAGCAGAACTTGCCCTGACAGTGTGCATGACTGAGACATATTTTTTCTTTGTGTTTGCTGTCTGACATGACGGATGAGGCGTGTACCCGTGGAGTAGGCCTCGAGCTGGGTCAGCAGTGGAGCGACGTGCGAACTCCAAAAGGCAGCCTCCGTAGGGAAGTCGGGAGAGCTGGGGGAGTCGGGCGCGCCGGGGGTGTTGGGAGAGCTGGGGGGCTCAGGAGAGCTTGGAGGGCGGCCCCCTCTAGCGGGGGGCCTCTCCCCCCAGGCCTCGACCACAGCCACAGGCGCAAGGGGGGCTCTGTCCCGTGAACCCAGATCGCTGCGCATCCTCTTCAGTCCTGACATGCCACCGTAACACACACACAGCATCAAGCTGGGTATATGTACACAGACCATGCAGGCCTGCAGGATATCCTGCCTCCTAAAAACGAAGAGCCAGTGGCGTAGCTGTCGAGAGTCAAAGTGGAGCAATGGCACTTGACGGGTCCCACAGGCTGGAGGAGCCCAGATACTGGGCTACGAAACTTAGGTAATTTGTCTAGTTGCGTGAGGTACGCTTCCTTATGTTCTGCAACAAAGCCTTAACTTGTCTGTCATGTAATGTAAAGTGACCTGAATAAGGTTCTGGTCAGTTGGGCCCTACACAAGAGAGAATGTCTGGAACTAGCACTTGAGTTAGTGGACTTGAGTGAGAGGAGAGTGGACACTTACGTCCTGAGCCTGGGGCAAGAACACTTCAATTGTACCAGGGCCCATGTCAACCACAACAGAGCGACTGGTGTGAGCTGTGCCAACCTCACCATACTGTGACCCTCACCACCGTCGTGTGGCGGGGCTGGCTTGTCCGGCAGCACGTGGCCTGCGCTGGCGGCGCGGAAGAGCCTGGCACGGGAGCGGCTGACCCGTGCCACCTCGCGGGGGTCACCCAGCGACTTGGGGAGGGGGTCCTGGTCAGGGTCCCTGTCCAGGGAATCTGAGGACACTCGGGGCTTCTGCTTGGCTCAGTCAAAGTCCACGTCACACACAAAAACACGTACAGAGCACGGAGCGCTGTGCCTTTGAATATGCAGTAAAGGATTGGAGTCCTCTCACATAAACATGAGCACCGTACACCTGCGTTGACAAACTAGTTGCCGATCAAATTTGAGTGCAAGATTCCTGTGGCGTTCTTTAAGATTCTTCTTGGGTTGGCTCCTGAGGTCCTCACCCCACACATCACTCTTACCACACACCACTCCTCCCCCACTCATCACTCCTACCCCACATATCGCTCAACACTGCACTGCACGTGGCCTTTGCTCTGCAAATAGAGATCTGTTGATGCTGTGAGTAAACTTGCGAACGATGGGGGGGGGGGGTCGCTCTTTCTCGTTTGCTGCTCCCCAGACCTGGAACTTGTGAAATGTTTAACTTTGTGCAGTTGACGGTGCCACTGCTTCGGCTTAGACTTGAGACTTAGTTGGTCTCTAATGCCTACATCTAAATCATTTTAAATACTGTACATCTATATATTTGTATTATTTGGCAATATGTATTTGTCAATGTGTTAGGCTTCATCTTTCTTTCATTGTCAAACGTCTGGAGGTCGGCTGTATAAAGATGCTACAGAAATTGGAAATGTATATATATATATTTAAATATGCATCAGCCCACATGACTGATCTAGATTGAAAGCAAATGTCTTTGGAACTGCTTTTTGTGTTTAGTTTGTTGTCCTTCCCCCACACCTGCGAAATAAGTTCAACATACATCGATACTATAGCGTATCTGTGTGGGTGGGTGGGTGGGGGATGCTCACATGCTGCAGTGGAGCGAGACGAGTGCGCGATGTGGGCCTCTGCTCCATCACCTCAAAGTGGTGTGAATGCAGGCTGCATACGGTACACGCAGATGTACGTACATGCAGACACAGCGTGGGCACACTGACATAGCATGGACACAGCATGAAGGCAGGCACACACGCACATAGCATGCACAGATGGGCAAAGCATGAGCACAGACACACCACGCAACGTTGGCACATGGCAAAGGTGGCACACATGGTAACATCTGTGCAAAGTTGACTTTGAGTTGGCCACTTTTGTGGACAACCAATGTCAACCGTATGGCAGAAGATGCCACTATAGCACTGCCCTGCAGAAGGGGGCCCTTGACAGCCCAGCAAATGCAATCCAACGAAATTTTGTAATCCTAGCAGGTGGAATTTATTAAATTTACAACACACTACTAGATGTAATTTTTGTTGTGAGGGCATCGGCTTGACACCGGGGTGAGACATTCAACTTGATAATCCAATTTTATTGCAGGTGGCCAAAACCTGGCTTCAAACCCACGATTCTAACCTCGGATCTGAGCAGGGAGCAAGTTCACGGTCTCCGACTTGGCCACTGTGAGCCCTCTGAGAGAAAGTGACCCAGACCCAGGGCTCAACCTCGGGATGGCAGCCGTGTCGGCTCAGCGTCTCCGACACGACTGAGTAGCCCGGCACGACGATGCCATTATTCAGAAGTTGTCGTGGTCGTCTGACTCCTCGCCGTCACGACAAGAGATGCGAGAGTGCTCGACGCGGTTATGAAAGGGGTTTAATGAGGTGTTAAGATCTCTACTGCCCGTCAGATTACATATGGATAAGATGTAATGGAGTGCGATGATGATGAGGTGTTGTGATGATGAGGTGTTGTGACGATGATTATGAGGTGTTGTGATGAGGTGTTGTGATGATGAGATGTTGTGATGAGGTGTTGTGATGATGAGGTGTTGTGATGAGGTGTTGTGATGAGGTGTTGTGGTGATGAGGTGTTGTGATGAGGTGTTGTGATGATGAGGTGTTATGATGATGAGGTGTTATGATGATGTGTTGTGATGAGGTGTTGTGATGATGAGGTGTTGTGATGATGATGAGGTGTTATGATGATGAGGTGTTGTGATGATGATGAGGTGTTGTGATGATGATGTGTTGTGATGACGACGAGGCATTGTGATGACCTCCACCCCCCCCGGGTCACCTCACGGCTGAGCTCGGACGCGAGTCGCGACTCCCCGCGCCGTCGACGCCGCCGCGGGCACCGAAGAGGCGGCGCTCGGCCTCCCTCGGCGTGCGCGGCCTCCGCGTCTCCAGGGCGCGCACCAGGGCGCGGGCCTCGCTCACAATCTGCGCGCTCGTCCGACGACTCGGGGAGGCCGGGGAGGCCGCCGGAGGAGCCCCCGGGGAGACGGACGACCCCGAGGCACCCGGGGAGGCCGCACGACCGGCGCGTGGATCGCGGAGCGCCATGGGGCAGCTCCAAGCTCGGGTTGAGATTTGGATACTTTTGACCGGTGCGCGCAGGCGCGTTGTGGGTTATCCGCGCTGTTGTTTGTGTTATAATGTGCGGCGAGTGATATATAAAGACACACGGACACACACAAACACACGACGAACTTCGTTCACGTGTTTGGGTCAACGCGGCGTCGCCGTTGCCATGGACACCGCCGCGCGAGAGTTTCTTGGGTTTCGCGGCAGCATCGCGAGTCGATTCCTCGCTAAGCGGAATTGATCCATCTAGGCGAAGCGATTCGCGCGCGACAATCCAATGCGGAACGCAATCGCGACGCATTACGAGTCCTAATACGAGACGCGGATTGGGATGCGTTCGTGGGAACGTAGGTGCTCGCGGAAAATGAACATTCGCGGCGCGTTGCGAATCCGACGACTGCAAGTGCGACAACAACAACAACTAATCGATTCTAGAATCGACATTTTTTGTTATAAACCAGACGCGTAACCACTCGTGGAATCGAGTAGAAGGAATCGACCGTCGATAATCCGAATCGATTCTTCGTGAAGGCGGGAAAGCATGGAGCGGCTTCACGTCGGCTTGGGGAGCGCCCTGGAGGAATTGGAGCGGCCCCGGGGACCGCGCAGGGCGGCCCCGCCGCTGAGGCCGGGCCCCGCAGGCCTCGTGTTCACGGGGTGCGGCGAGCGCGTGTTCGTGCACGGGGCGGCCGGGGGCAGGCAGGTGGGGAGCACCCCGCACACAACAACAACAACAAGCGACATTCGCCGCTAAGTGGCGGTGACGTCACCACGACGCTTGTGCCAGGCTGTGTGCACCTTGAGGCCAGCGCACAGCACACTGAAGTACACACGCCACCCTGAATATTGAGTACCCAGCATAGCCGGGTATAGTCAACACCCTGCCTGCACATTCACCACCCGGCACCCCCAGCACCCACACACCCAGCACCAACACCAACACCCCAATCACACCCAGTACCAACACACCCAGCACCCACACACACCCAGCACACACACACCCAGCACACACACACCCAGCACCCACACACCCAGCACCAACACACCCAGCACCAACACACCCAGACACACCCAGCACTCACACACCCGGCACCCACGCACCCGGCACCAACGCACCCGGCACCAACGCACCCGGCACCAAC
>CM025645.2:3946403-3958118 GCA_014621495.2 Entosphenus tridentatus
CCCAGCACCAACACACCCAGCACCAACACACCCAGCACCAACACACCAACACACCCAGCACCAACACACCCACACACACCCAGTTGCCAAGCACCAACACACCAAGCACTGTGCAAGCCCAGACCCCACGCCCTGTCACCCTCTACCCCTGGGCACTTCCAGGAATTCAGAATGCACACACTTCAGACAGTTTTAAGATGTGGATGATAACGAAGTGCGCCTCCTAACCTGGCCGTGGGACTTACTTCAGCGAATTTGAACTGCGATGTAGCTCTAAACACTTGACCTCTCTCTGGATCAGGGAGAATTGCACGTAAAGAAATGCTCAGCGTGGGACTCACCCGGACTCGCTGACTTTTCCGTCCACGTTGGAACGGTGACGGGTGCATTCCGTTCCGTGCGCGTGTTAAATCATCGCCTTGCTACATACATCGGGAACATTTTCTCAACGTTTAGTTATTATTTACGGTCGTTCATTTCAAAAGTTGGCATTTTGACTGCGAGTTCGCCTAAGTTATGAAGGTCTTGCCCCCCCCCACCCCCCCGGGCCCCCCCCGTGGCGTCCCTTGCCACCCTGGGGTTTGTGGAGCTGCTCCGTTCGGGGACGCACCCGGTGCCCGATGCAACCCGCCAGCTCAGCGTGGATCCTCTGGCCCAGTGGCGATGATTTCAGCCGTCAGCGGCTCCTCACGCTTCGCGATGTGGTGACGGCGTGGACCGTGTTCAACATAACGAGCGTCGTTGCCATCCTTCCGTACGGGGGGGGGGGGTGGGGGACGCGTCTCGACACACGCGGACGGGGTTCACTGCGAGGACAGCCTCGGTGCCATCGCTCTGGGTTTTAGGAATTTACTGCAAGGCTCCGCTGGGAGGAGCTGCATCACCACCGGCTGATCACTCCATTCACTGCGTGTGCGTGCGTGTGCGCATGCGTGCACCAACACACCCAGCATGGTGGGGAGCGATAGTGTAGCGGTTAGCGCGCTGCGCTATGAACCCGGCCACCCGGGTTCGATTCTCACTCACGGCCAACACCCGTGACGATTATCTGAACCGGTCCTGGGACTCCCCTAGGTCGACTCAGCCTGAAATGAGTACCTGGTGCGGTGTGTAAACATCGCCACTCGGGAGACAAAGGCGGTCGGGCGTGGTGCTGGCCACCCACGCCCTCGTGTACGCTTTTGGCCTTCATAGGTGCTCGCTAACAGCACTTGCCCCTACAGTCTGTTAAGGCTACACGGGGGATCTTTGTCTTTGCATGCGTGCGTGCAGGCCATCTTGTGCTTCCCGCGCCCCGTGCTGGACGTGCAGCCGGAGATGGAGTGCGGGCGGCTGCTGGTGCTGTGCGACGGCGGCGCCGTCTTCGCGCTCGCCGCGGATTCCAGGCAGGTGGCTTCGCTGTGGGCCTGGCTGCTGCGCACGTGTCGCAGAGGTCGCAACCGGGTACCCGATACCCGTACCCTACCCGATACCCGGCTACCCGTACCCGGTCGGGTACGGGTACGGGTACCCGTTTGCGACCCTGGTGCGGCCAGGTACGGGTACGGGTAGGCCGTGAGTCACTGGTGAGTAACTATTTGTCACTCATTTCCCAACGTCTTGTCTCTTCTCACAATTCAAGTTCCTAGCATCAACCCACCCGCGCCTGCAACATGGCTTCATCCCAGAGGTCGCAATCAGGTACCCGATACCCGTACCGTACCCGTACCCGGCCGGGTACGGGGGTAGGGTACGGCTACGGCCGGGTACGGGTACGGGTACGGGTACCCGTTTGCGACCCTGGTGCGGCCGGGTACGGGTAAGGAATCAAAACCCGTTTGCGACCTCTGACGTGTCGGTCAATCCACTGCTGGATGAGGGGCCTATACCCACGCCGTTTGTGCGCGGCGTGTGGATAATTTGGTTGTGCTTTGCCACGCAAGTCAGTGCGGGATGGCCACATTTCAACTCGGGAGTTGCTGATCTAAATTATAATTGCTCTTTGTTTTTTTCGGTAAAGTCACGTAGGTAAGAAATTTAAGTAAATTAAATCACGGCGTTTCGGAGGCAACACAAGCTTCCGTTTTCAGGTGGAACCGTCACAGCAAAATTACTGTGTCAAGTTACTGAAGACGGAAGCTTGTGTTGCCTCCGAAGCGCCGTGATTTAATTTATAAAAAAAATTTACCTACGTGACTTTACCGAAAAAAACAAAGAGTATGAATCCTTGCAGTCACGAAAACTTCAAATCTAGAATTAAATTATAATTATAAAGCCACACTGTCACCTCTGTTGAGTTGGTGGCCTAGACGAGGCTGAGAGCATCATACATGCACTGTGGCCACGTGACATGCATGCAGGCCATGATGGGAGTCGTACCTTCCTGCCGTTTGTGAGCGCACGTTTGCATCTTATTGCTACTGGCCATTGCAGGTTTGGAAAGGCGGGGAGCACAGGTGGGAGCATAGAAGTACAGCGTGACGATTGATATTGCTGCATTGCCTTTCACCGCCGCATAGATCAGAGGTCTATTTGTGCAGCAGTTCATGAATTGGTAGCAATTATCAAGCTTGCGATAATGCCACAAATGACATGCATAAAATTAAATTACTTTTCAATTTGTATGCACTGTGTAATGGGCTCACTTTATCCCTGCAGCCACTCAATTCAGTAAATTACCATGTGGGTGAATCGTTAAAGATTATTTTCTGTTATAATTGTCATTGTTGAAGCTGTTAACGTTGCTGCCGTTGTAGTGGCGACGGCTGGAGGGACCGTGACGTGACCGAGAGGGACGCGATACTGGCGGCCCCGGGGGCCGTGACTCTGCTGCCGCTGCCCGGCGCCGGCGCGTCTCTCCTCGCCACGCTGGGCGGCTCGGCACCCTGGGACGTGCGCTGGTGGCGGCTGCCCGATGCAGGCGCCGAGAGCTCGTGCCGGAGCGAGCAACTGGGGCGGGTCACGCTGTCTCCCTGCCGCACCGTGAGTGACGTCCAGGGCAGGGATGATTGTCCAGAACCCACAACTGCAGAGAGGCGCATGAAGAAATCCGTGAAATTCTTTTCGTATAATTTTTTCTTTCAAAAGGATACGAACAATTCTGCTATTCATTATACTGTTATCGCATCCCCTGCGTGACCTTGGGCCGTGTGAAGTTATGTAACGGCGTGCGTGGGTGTGAGGTACGGGTGGTGTGATGACAGGTTGGCACAGTAGGGGGCACAGGTGGTGCATCGGCCAGTCATCTCGGTCAACCCATGACACCTTGGTCTGTCCTGTGAACTCCTGCCAGGGGGCGTTCGACACTTTACGTGGCCTAAAAGTGCACATAGCCTGGCACAAGCGCCGTGGTGAAGCCACCGCCACTTCGTGACCAATGGCGGTTGTTGTTGTTGTTGTGATGACAGGTGGAGGGCGCCACTTGGCCGCGAGCTGGATTTGCGGCGGCCACCCCGTGCCCCCTGCCCGTCCTCGTGAGCGTTGGGACCACGAGCCGGTCGGTCTCCGCGGCGCCAGCGACCCGCAGCTCAATACAGGTGGAGGGTTTCATCTCATCTCTCAAGCTGCTTCGTCACGTTTCATCATCACCATCGTTAGCCACGATTGATCCACTGCTGGATGAAGGTCACCCCAAGCTGTCGGCCATCTCACAAACCAAACAGCACATGCACACAATTCAATTTTATCGCTGCATCTCCATGTTGGCCGACGTACCCCCCTTTGGCCGACACTCAGTTGTTATTGTCATCCACTGTGGTTGCATGCAACTTATTAACTTCATTGTGGACGTACCTGCATCGATATGTGATCGGTTGCTCCACTGGTTGCTCGCAGTAGAGGCGAGACTCTGTCATGCGACGTCACAGCCGGTCTCACTATCGCCACCGTCTCCCGCCGCAGCTGCAGCCAGCGCTCTTCCAGCTGCTGCTGGGAGTGGACGCCGGCATGCTGGCGCTCTCTGCGCTGCTGTGCGGCCTGCCGGACGGGCGGCTCTACGCCATTCCCACACCAGGCCCAGGCAACGCTACTTCCTCCTCAGAGCCACGCCCGCTCAGGGCTCGCCCCATCCTCCTGCACGATCTGCAGCAGCCGGTGGTGCTGGTGGCCTCGGCACTGGTGCCCCGAGCAGACGGCGCCGCCAGCCGGGAGGGGCACAACTGCCTGGTGGTGGTGGGGGCGGAGGGGGAGGTGGTGACGGTGACGCGGGACGACGAGCCGAGTGGCGCCGGCGCCCCCTTCGTGCGAGAGCTGCACGTGCCGGTAGAGCCAACGGGCGCTCGCACACACACGCACACCTGCCCCGTCCTAGACCAGGCTGGCAAAAAATGTTTTCTCACCGAGGGTCAAATCAGACTCTTGGAAATCTTTGGCGGCACTCACACATTGCTTAATGATGACCTTTGATGACGCGAAGACCGTTCGCGTTTACCATCTGCTCAGAACTACTTGAACGGCTGCGGTGACTGAGCGCAATAAACTAGAAGCACAGCGTCTATTGCCTGGTGTGGATAGGATGCTTGCATTGACGGGCAGGCTGTTTGTAAGTGGTGGGCCTCGTGTGATCACAGCGCATGATACCTCGTTGTTTTATTTCAATTCAAAACCAGGTGAGGTGCAATCGCATTTCAGCAGGGCAACTATAAAGTGTCTGTCATGTGACCAACGACTGCAATGTGATGAATATTACTCTACTCTTTGGTTCTTTCGGTAAAGTCACGAAGGTATAAGATATTTTATTTTATATCTACGTGACTTTACCCAAAGAACCAAAGAGTATGGATCCCTGCAGTCACGAAAACTTGAAATCTAGAACATTATTCTATTGCTCTATTTACCAGGGCGGATGGGCGAATGCTGCTCTCTACTGTGTCACTTGCAGAGATCTAAGAAGTAGCTCTGTAATATCCACTTGTGTGGGCCGTTCTCTAACATGAAGGGCTCCACTGCTCTGTGCGAGTTCTGAACGGATTCTTCCTCTCTCGACGACGCGACGACGCTAGCCCAATCCGGGTACAACTGCGGAACGAGACAAGGAGTGGTTGGTAGGGGGGTAGCAGCGGAGGGGAGTCGGTAACCCCCAGAGCGACCCGGGTGCTCCTGTGCCACGTTGTGAAGGGCCCCGTCCTGGCGGCCTGCTGCCACGGCGCCCAGCTGCTCTACAGCTCTCCTCGCGGGGTTTTCTCCGTGCACCTTGCGGCGGCGGCGGCGGCGGCGACAGCGGCGATGAAGGATGAGGAGGAGGATGTCTCGGGGGGCGCCCCGCCGCCCGTGAAGCTGTACGACTGCTGCGCGCTGGCGCTGTGCTGCGTGCCCCGACACGGAGACGGTGCGCCCCGCGGCAGCGACGCTGCAGTGGATACAAATTAGACCCGGAAGTGATCCCGAGTTCTCGCTCTCCTCCGAAATATCTTCACTCTGCAGGATTCTCCTGCCTCCGTTTGCCGTATCCGTCATTTCCTTACCTCGGATGATACCGGGACTCTCATCCATGCCTTAATCACATCCCGACTCAACTATTGCAACTCTTTTCTCTACGGCCTCCACACAGCCCTTCGTCTCCAAATTTCAAACGATTTAAAATGCTCCTGCCAGACTCCCCGCCCGTAAACGAGACGTCACCCCACTACCCGCATCTCTTCACCGCCTCTCAATCCGATCCCACGTAAACTTCAGAGCCGCACTCATAGTCTTCAAGATCCTCCTTTGACTCACCACTTCCTACCTCTCCCCTCTCATCTAACTCTCCCCCCCCCCCTCCACGCACTCTCCTACCACTCCTCCCTTTCCTCTATCCCGCTCGACGCACTCTCCTACCTCTCTCCTCTCATCTCACTCTACTCCCGTCCATGCATCCTCCTTCCTGCCCCCTCTCATCTCACTGTGCTCCCTACCACGCACTCTCGACTCCAGCAAGCGAGGCATTCTGTTGAAACCTGCAATCAACCTCCGCTCGGTGGGAGGTCGCTCATTCTCCGCTGTTGATGGCTGGACGGCAGTGTGGCTACCGAGGCGGCGTGTGTGCGACGCGGGTGACGCGGGCGTCGCGAGCGATCCACCCACGCTGCGTCCCCTGCCCTCGCTTGACCCCCGTGCAGGTGCCGAGGGGCGCGCAGTGGCTGTGACGGCGCAGTGGCGACTGGTCTCGTTCGATCTGCCGTCCGGCTCCACGGGCAAGACTTCCCGACGCACCCCGGCCTCCCGTCCTGGCCACACCGCCCGGGACCTCCTCTCTGCCATCAGCGGCGTCTCCGACCGGTGTGGCCCTCGCTATCGCGCTCGCACAAGCGGGGACAGTCGCCCAAGCAGCCCCCGTGACCCGCGTGGCGTGGGGAGGCCCTCATTCAACAGCGGATTGACCAAAGGGCTGTGCGCATAGATGACATTTAGGCTTCACTCTGTGCCGCCTCGCCAACGGTGATAAGCGCGTTGTGCTCTAAACTCGCCCACCTAAGTTCAATTCCAGGACACGGCTAACATTGATCGTGAGCGATGCTTGAACCGGTCCTGCCAACTCTTCACCTACACAGTATGGGAAAAGAAGGCCATGTGTCCACCCCTGCACCGTCCCTGCGTGTGCCACCGCAGGGTTCGTCTCGTGAGCGAGGCCCTGCGCCGTCAAGACTCCGACCTCCGGTGGCTGCACCTCTGCTCGGACGTCTGCCGCCGTTTGTCAGCGCGGGTCGCCGCCACCGGGCATCTCCGGGGAAGCCAGGACCGCCCCGTCGAGCTCCGGGTGTCCACGCTGTGGACGCAGTCGCTCTCCGAGGAGCGGCCCGGCTTGCGCTGCGAGCTGATCGCCGGCGCACGGGGCGGGCTGCGGGGACCATGGACTCTGTGCGTCGAGGTGAGCGGCGCCGTCCGCCGCTTGCCCGCGGCGGGACGAGCCCCGGCGCTCGATCGCGCCTGCGCCGCCCACTCCTTCCCCGTGGAGGCGCTGTCTCCGGGAGGGCGCGTCGAGGTGGCGGTGCCGCTGAGCTGCGACGGCGCGCCGTTCGAGCTGCTGCCGGTTCCTGTGGTGGTGCGCTGCTTCCTGCACGGCGGTCTCCCCGGAAGCTCGCGGCGGCAAGCGCCGGAATGCGACAGCGGCCGCACCGTCGGTTCGGCGCAAGAGGGTCGCAGCCCCAGCGGGGTCACCCTGCTCATCGGTGTCACGGTGGTTGACGCCCTGAGCTGCCTGCGCCCGGCGCCGCACGGCGAGCTGCGTGATGGCGAGGTGCCGGCAGGGTCGGCGGGGGAGGGGAACGGCAGAGGAGCGGCGCCAACAATCCTGGCGGTGCGCGTTGCCGAAGCCACGGCGAACAGAATCCTTGGGCCTGCTGCATCAGGTGTGCGCGCCCGTGCCGTTCGATCGGTGCCGCGGTACAAGGGTCAACGATTTTCTCCTCCGCCTCCCCTCCCCCCCCTCTGTTCTTCCACTGACTTCACAAATTGTCAGCGTCACGATTGGATTCAAGAATCGGTTCTCTTGTTAACGTTGTCGGCCGCGATTGTTTGTGCGACCGTAAGAGTGGCAGCTCCGGGTTTTGCTGTGTGGCCCTTGTGCCACTTCAGTTCTGGATGAGGGCTCCCCCAACTCCGTGTTGGTCACGGAGTTTCGCTCTCATCTTGTCCTCTGCACTGCCTTCGACGATTCCATCTTCAACCCATTCCTGGTCCTCCCTCTGGGTCACCTTCCTTGCATCCCCAATTCAAAGACAACGCTGACAATGGGCTTTGTCTCCGTCTGTCTCATATTTCATGTGATATATGAGCTACATTAGCTTCCGGTTGCTTAACGAATACATTGTAAGGCCGCACTGATTACACACAGAGTGCTTGCCACAAACGAACCACAACACCTTGCTGGGATCGTCAAGGAACATAAACAATCACGCCAACTCCCGGTCATCCTCGCAGCGGCTTTTGGCTCGTCATCGAAGAAAGACGGTCACGGCATCGCGGGCTTTCAGATGCGCTTCTGTGGCCGCCTGGAATGCTCTTCCGATATTAGGAAGCCACTGGAGCTCTACACTTTTAAATCATCTAGATTGAAAACTCGTATCTATTAAAACTTCTTTTTGGGTTTAGTTTGTTGTCCTTCCCCCGCACCTCCGATTAGCACGGTTGGCTACGTACGATGCGAAAGCAGTTCAACACACATCGTTTTAAATTCTCTAATTAAGAAAATGTATAATTAAACAACATTGTATAACGATACAATTGAAGACACTGACGGACTCTGAGTCCCTGACTAGCTTGGCGAGTGAGTTTCAGACTTGTAAGCCCATAACAGAAAACATATTTCCCAAGTTTGTAGTTTTAACTCAAGAGACGAGTAGAAGTCTGCTATGGAATAAAGATGTTGGACAAGGTGCACAGGGAACAATTGGTTTTGCCGATGACTACACGGCACCTGCTTGTAGTATACAATTAACAGCGCTTTTCCGGTCCACTGCTGGATGAGTTCGTTGTGTGGGTTGCAGCCACACGTCACCAGGCTGTTCAGTGCGGGTCGGTGAAGGCGGGAAGCATCAACGCGGGAGCGCGAGTACAGTACAACCATGGATTTAGCTGCACTGTCCTCTGCTCATACCTATCTCGATTCCAACTTTGCATACTCCTTCGTTAACTTATTCTGTTGCTATAGTTTAATCCCATTGAGCAATATGATGATTCCTGCAGCGGAGGACATTGCACTGCGTAGCACAACAGCAGCAGCAGCCTACAACGCAACCTCCTTTGCACAAAGGCGACCCATTCAAGCACTCTCCAGGCTCAACGGCGCTTTCCAGGTGGCTTGAATCCCGCCGTGTAAATTCCGATTTGCGTTCGATTCCGTCGCAGGGGACGCCGCCGGGCCGTGCCGCGCGCTGCTCGCGTGGCTGCTGTCCGAGAGCGCGGCCCTGCCCTGCCCCGAGCCGCTCCACCCCGGGCCTCCTGGGGGCCGCGCTGCCCCCGTCGCGGCACACGGCGTCACCGCCGACGGCCACCCTGTGTGCCTCGCCGTCGCCCAGGTGCGGGGTCACGCGGGATCCGTGCAAGCCGTGCCCTGTATGCTCGTCCATCCTGATGAAGATGCACGTTTTAAAAAATGAATACCATTGGAAGAAATCACAAGTCTTGTGCAAGGGCAGAATTATCTGTGACTTCTATACATTGCTCTGTGACCCCTACAAAATGATCTGTGACCTCTACACATTGTTCTGTGACCTCTACAGACTGCTAGTTGACTTCTACAGACTGCTATGTGACCCCTACAGATTGCTATCTGAGCTCTACACATTTCTATGACCTCTACAGACTGCTATGTGACCTCTACAGACTGCTTTGTGACTTCTACACATTGCTGTGACCTCTACAGACTGCTCTGTGACCTCTACAGATTGCTCTGTGACCCATACACATTGCTATGTGACCTCTACAGACTGCTAGTTGACCTCTACAGATCGCTATGTGAACTCTACAGATTGCTGTGACCCCTACAGACTGCTCTGTGACCTCTACAAATTGCTCTGTGACCTCTACAGATTGCAGTGTGATCTCTAAAGATTGCTGTGACCTCTACAGACTGCTCTGTGACCTCTAAAGATCGCTATGTGACCTCTACAGATCGCTGTGACCTGTACACCTTTACACCATTGGCTCTGCCCGTACCCAAGACCGGGGCCGTGTTGACCGGTAGAGTTGGGACTGTGTTCACAGGTCGTGGTAAATGTTGTACCAGTGCTGGAGGTCAGCATCACCTGCCCTTCCCTGGCCTCGCTCTGTGCTCTCCACCTGGCGGTCACCAGACGCCTGCAGGTAGCGAGGAGTGCGGAGGGGTCTACGAACACACGGCCTCGCCTCCCTCACCCAGTCACCGCCCTCACTGCCTCAGTCACTCACCACTCTCCTCACTCACCACTGTCACTCTTTGACCACTCACCCACAGCTCGCTAACTCACAGATTTGATCCACTCGCCACCCACCCTCACCCACCCTCACCCACCCACCACGCTCTTACTCACTGCTTTCACCCACTCACCACCCTCACCCACTGCTCTCGGTCACCTACTCCCACCCGTCGAACGCCCCTCGCCCACGTACCACCCTCAGCCGCTCTCACACGCTCATCGCAATTATTCACTCACCACCCTCACCCACCCTCACCCACAGCTCCCTAACTCACCGCTTTCATCCACTCACCACCCTCACCCACTGCTCTCGGTCATCTACTCCCACCCGGTGAACGCCCCTCGCCCACGTACCACCCTCAGCCGCTCTCACGCACTCATCGCGATTATTCACTCACCACCCTCACCCACTCGCTGCTCTCACCTCCCCGCCCACCCCCACGCTCTCCTGCACCGGTTACTACGGCGTGCACCGGGACCTTAAACAGTAGGAACGTCACGCTCCATCAATTAAAACTGATTCTTATAATTCCGTACGCACGAATCGCACCGAGAGCTTACAAAAAAACCCATGATTATTGTGCTGTTCACCTTTTTGGCGTTCTCTGGTTTAACACTGTTTGAGACGAGGCTCCAAAGACGGCTGTCTCTGGTGTGGACCAATCAGTGTCAAAGACAATGCATCATGTATTACCAGAGCATGTTTGTTGTTTGCATGTTCACCACAGGCTCTGTGCGCGGTTAATGCAGACATCATTCCTTGCAAAAGGTTTCTGTTTGGTGTTTTAACATCTTAACACCTCTTGTTTTATTGCCAGCAAGGGTAAAAGCTCTTCTTATAAAAACATTATTATTTACCATTTATGTAATTTATATGTAAATGTTACCTTGAGGCTAACAGAGCGGATAGAGCCCACGAGCCGCGGGGATACAAACAAGACAATAAATATTCTTGCATTGGAACGTGACCACAAATGATGACAATTCTCTGAGTCATAGACGGGGTGGTGGGAGTGGGTGGTAATCGCTGCGCGGATATGAAACCGTACAACATTGCGTCCAATTTGTAACATCTGGCGCTTTCAGAACTCATTAAGTGGTGATTTTTTTGGGTCTGTCTAATGCCAATTATGGGTGTATCTTAGAGCTAACAAATAATCTCTCCGTTGATGCGAGAGCCGTATAAGCGGAGGTGCTATAAACGGAAGTGGTCGGGTGGCTTGGAGATCGGAGCGCTGAGCTTACGCCGCTACGATGCTGGATTTGATTCCAGGCTTCTGTCGTCGGTGATAAAACCGGGTTCTTAAGTGCAGCGAGTTGATGATCGCGGTCACCAATCATTACACAAACACGACGTAAAATTAGTTTCTTAACTAAATGTAGCTAATTCTAGCTTTTAAATAGAAAAATATTACTTTGGTTGGTATTCCATTAGCATTTTTCTGTATCGGAGCAGTGGAAAAGCGCTGTCCCCCCTGAGCGTCGAGACAAGATCACTCTCTAAATGTTTGAACAATTAGTTATGTGATATCCGCTTCCGCGGGGCATTGCAATGCTTTGCCAGCGTTCCGCAGGGACACTTCATCTCACGCCATGGCACACATGGCACAATTGAAATAACATTTGTAAAACGAACAGTGTTTTTTTTTCCCACAGCCTGTGCTTTCCATCTGCCAGGGCAGCGAGTGTGTAGGCAGCGCCAGGCAGGAGGCAGGGTCGTCCTGTGGAGGAGGTGCGGCCCAGCTCATGGTGGAAGCCTATCCTCGCCTGCAGGTGCAGCACCGCCCGACGGCACACTGCGCCGCACTGGCGCTGCCGCTACTGACCCCACCGCTACTGACCCCACCGCTCCTGACCCCACCGC
>CM025645.2:3971455-3985222 GCA_014621495.2 Entosphenus tridentatus
CAACAAGAACACCATTACAAAGCACACCATGACTCGCACCCCATGATCCCCACGCACCGCTCCCTCATCCATAATTACATGTGTGCGTGTGTGTGTGTAGGGAATGAGATGCGTGTGTGTGGGAGTGTGAATGGCTCTGCCCGCTGTACAAATGTCGCTGGGCTTCTGGGCGGCGAGTGTAATATTTGTGCAGCGCCGGCACGCGTGATGGTGTTGACGGTGGCGTAAGCGCCAGCGGTGATGGGATTCGCAAGAAAACCTTTTGTTGAATGGGATCCGCGCGTGCGCGTGTCCGTGTGTGTGCGTGTGTGGGAATGGATATCAGTGACGGGGAAGCGCGAGGAAGAGGGGAGAGTGACGAGGGGGGGGGGGAGCGAGCCAATGGTAGTGTCGGGATGTTTATGTGTGTGCGCGCGTGTGTGTACGTTCCCATACCTGTGAGTGTGCGTACGTACGTTTATGTATCTGTTTGTATCTGTGAGCATATATGAATGTCCCTGTTTGTATATGCGAGCAGTGTAGCGGTTGGCGCAATGCGCTACGAACCTGTCAACCCGGGTTCAATTCCCACTCATAGCCAACACCAGTTAACGATTTTCTGCACTTTTCCAGGGCCTCCTTTAGGTCGACTCGGCCTCAAATTAGTGTAAAATATCGCCACTGCGGAGACAAAGGCAGCTGGGCGTGGTGTTGACCGCCCGCCCCGCTTGTGTGCCGTGCCGACATTCGTAGGCGCTCGCTAACAGCACTTGCCCCGGCAGCCTGTTGAGGCTATATGGGGAACCTTTGTATTTGCATATGTGTGCACGTGCAAGCGGCTCGTGCCACCACGTGCGCGCAGCCTCTGTCTCGGAAGAAGCTGTGGTAATTGCTCTGTGTGCCTCACATGCGAGAGAGATAATGAATCTGCCTGTGTTCACCGCACAGTTATTAAGCACGGGACACAGACAGCGACGACTCACACCCTGTGCCCGCTCGCCTGCGCCGTGCGTGTGTGTGTCTGTGCTCACATTGCCGAGTTTAAGGCTTCGTTTATTGGAAAAAATTAACCCGTAAAAACTAAGTTTTTCACTATAAATCCTTTATATGCGTGGCGGCTAGAGTCCTCTCGTCCTCTGGCTTGAGATGGCTGCCACCTATGGGTCAGATGATTGCATGCCAGCATTAAGCAATTGGTAATTAAATATAATATTTTTGTCCTAAAAAGTGTAAAATTTAGGAAAAAAAATTTCACGAACATTAATTGTCACGCACAACGAGTCTGTGTGCAAAATGTCAGCTCGATTGGATCACGGGAAGTGGGTTAAAAAACGACCGAAAGATTAGCACGGTCGTAAGCAAGCAAGCAAGCGCGCAAGTGAACTTAATATAAAGGATTTTAAAAAAGACTTTGAAAGCACAGCCGAGGTGCACGTGTTTGTCTGCAGATGCAGTGGCGTAGCGGTTCGCGCGTTGCGCTACGAACCCGGCGACCCGAGTTTGATTTCCTCTCGCGGCCAACACCAGTGGACGATTATCTGAACTTGTGCTGGGCCTCCCCGAGGTCAACTCAGCCTCAATTGAGTACCTGGTGCGGTGTGTAAACATCGCTACTTGAGAGACAAAGGCGGCTGGGCGTGGTATTGGCCACTCAACTCTCTCGTGTGTCATGCCAGCCTTCATAGGTGCTCGTTAATAGCACCTGCCCCTACAGTCTGTTCAGGTTATAGGGGGTTCTTGGTATCTGTGTGTATCTGTGTGTATCTGTGTGTATCTGTTTGTGTGCGTATGTGTGTGTATGTGCGTGTGTAGGCAGAAGAAGCGGTAGTGTAGTGGTTAGTGCACTGCGCTATGAACCCACTGGCCCGAGTTCGATTCCCGCTCATGGCCAACACCAGTGACGATTATCTGAACAGGTCCTGGGCCTCCCCTAGGTCGACTTAGCCTTAAGTGAGGAACTGGTGCAGTGCGTACACATCGCCATTGGGGAGACAAAGGCGGCCGGGCGTGGTGCTGGCCACTCACCCCCTTGTGTGCCGTGGCGGCCTTCATAGGTGCTCGCTAACAGCACCTGCCCCAACAGTCTGTTAAGGCTATATGGGGGATCTTTGTCTTTGTGTGTGTGCATGTGTGTGTAGGCAGAAGAAGTGCATGTCGAAGCTGCTCGAGTTCAATGCCGACGTCAACATCTGCAACAACGAGGGCCTCACCGCAGTGAGATTCTCCGCTCACCACCGCTCACCACCGCTCACCCCTCAACGCGAGCAGGGTGCCCCAAGAGAGGACCCGCTACGAGACAGCGGGCGACGCGAGAGAGGGCGCGACACAGAGAGGGGCGACACAGAGAGAGAGGGCGACACGAGAGAGAGGGAGAGAGGGGGAGACACGAGAGAGAGAGGGAGAGAGAGAGGGGGAGAGAGAGAGGGAGAGAGAGAGAGGGCGATACGAGAGAGAGGGTGACGAGAGAGAGAGGGGGAGAGAGAGGGCGACACGAGAGAGAGGGAGAGAGAGAGAGAGGGAGAGAGAGAGGGGGAGAGAGAGGGGGACACGAGAGAGGGGGGGAGAGACGAGAGAGCGGGCGACATGCAGTGGTTTACACCATCCTTGAGGGTAGTCGGGGCAGAGCCTCTTGTTGGCCTGCAACTATCGGTCTCGTTGGGTCGCGAAAGGTCACGGGGGTCACGCTAGAATGAATACGGTTACGTGACAACGCCTGATATTCGCTGGCTGGCGGCGATTGGTTTGATGGGGCCACGTGAGGTTGTCGTGGGTCACATGGGGTCACTGGGTCACGAGAGGTCACGCGGGGTCACGAGGGGTCACTCGCTCATTCCGTGTACCCGCAGATCCACTGGCTGGCGGTGAACGGGCGCACAGAGCTGTTGCACGACCTGGTGCAGCACGTGAGCGACGTGGACGTTGAGGACGCGCAGGGCCAGACGGCGCTGCACGTCGCCTGCCAGAACGGGCACCGCTCGGTACGTGGGTACGGGGGGTTACGGTGGAGAACGGGAGGGCATGGGGGGGCACGGGGGCACTTGGGGACACGAGGGGGGACACGTGGAGACAGGTGGTGAGGAGTTGTCCGCGTGTGTCCCCACAGACCGTTCTGTGCCTCCTGGACAGTGGCGCGGACATCAACCGGCCCAACGTATCGGGGGCCACGCCGCTCTACTTCGCCTGCAGGGGGGGGGGGGGGACGGGGGGGGGGGGGCTGTAGGTGAGGGTGGGTGGCCGTGTGGAAGGGCTGTGGAGGAGGGTGCGGAGAGGGGGTGTGGGTGTGGTGAGGTGTGGGTGTGGTGAGGTGCGGGTGTTCATGGGAGGGTGACAGCGCGGTTGTGGTCGCTATGGGTGAGGGTGGTGTGAGTGTGCGGGGAGCTTGGGGTGGTGCTGATGGGGGTGGTGAGTGTGGGCTTGTGAGTGAAGGGGGGGTGGGTGTGGGTTACGTTGAAATGAGTGTCGGTGTGGTGAGGGCGGGTGACGGTGAGGAGGGGAGAGGAGGAGTGCGGTTGTGATGAACTTTAGCAGTTCAGAATCAGCCGATGAGCTTTAAAGCTATTTTTCAAAGATATCCAGTAAACAGTACAAAAGGTAAACAAATCACCGAGACACAAACAAAATGAACACTGAGGTATTCACTTTGATTTCAGAAGCGACCTGGCCACAATTGGCAGCTCAACAAAGTGGCACCATCATTTTGGACATTTTTTGCACCAAAACGATTTAAATGCATGTTGATGCTGCGCAGCTCGGGTAGCTTGTGGCGAGCGGTCGTGTCGTGGTTCGCGCGCTGCGCTACGCACCTGGTGACCTGGGTTCGATTCCCGCTCGCGGCCAACACCAGTGACTTATTTGAATCGGTCCTGGGCCTCCCCTAGAGCGACTCGGCCTCAAAAAAGTACCTGGTGCGGTGCGTAAACATCGCCACTGGGGAGACAAAGGCGGCCGGGCGTGGTGTTGGCCACATCACCCCCCTCGTGTGCCGTGCCGGCCTTCATAGGTGCTCGCTAACAGCACTTGACCCAACAGTCTGTTAAGGCTATATAGGGGTTCTTTGTCTTTGCCCGGATAGCTCAGATGGTTCGCAATGGCCATGTCAGAGACACCGAGTCGGCACTGCTGATATTCTGCGTTGAAAACCCCCTCACCAAGTCTGGACACTCGGTTAGTGGATTTCGGTGAGTTCGTTGCATCACGGTCATCATCTGTGCCCCCTCCCTCACCGCCCGCCACCGCCAGGGGGCGCGTGTGCCCCACCACACGCGGTGAGACTCGAGTGAGGTCAAGAGCGAGTTTGACCCTCGCCCACTTAGCCAATGGGAGCCATGCAGGCAAAGAGTGACGACAGCGATGCCCGTGCCCCGACCCTTTTGCTGATCCACTGCTGGATGAGGTGCCTCCCGTGTCCGTGCGCGTGGCGGGGGTTGTTTGACCGTACCTCACCTTGCGGGCCAGGGCGGGCTGGTGATGGCGGGGAGTACGCACGAGGGAGCACGGAGAGAACAGTCCAACAATGGGTTTGCTGCACTGCCCTCTGCTGCTCACGGCGTGGCCCCTATTCACACGCTCACCAGGCCCAAGCCTGCCTGGCTTTGTGAGCTCCGATGCATTCTGGGAGATGATGTCGAAGGCAACTCTAATACCGACGCCATTTACTCTGCATGCATGCAGGGGAGCCTCGGCGAGTCTCAAGACTTGTTGTTCAGGAGGATCCTGCTTCGGTTGGATGTTTGGTCGAATTACATTTTGGGGGGGGGGGGGGGGGTCCTCTTGGCCCGGGAAGAAAAACTGGGGCACCTGGAGAAAACCCACGTGGGCAGAGTGAGCGGTGGCATAGCGGTTGGCGCACTGCGGAAAGAACCCGGCGAGCCGAGTTTCATTCGCCGAGAGAGGGAGAGGAGGAACGTGCGGTGGGCGAAACTCTCAAGTGGTGGACATCGGGAGCATGAGTCGACTCGGACGCGCGTAGGAGGAGCACGCCGACAGGAGAAGTGGAAGAGCAGAGGGCGATGGCGACACCAGAAAGGAGGGGCGCTGGGAGGCGCTGAAGGGGGGGGTGGGGAGGGGCGCGGTCGTGCGGATTCGCGGGCGGCAGCAGACACGACACCGCGGGCCTCGCCTCCTCCTCGCTCCCTGAACCATCTGCTCCCCCTGTGGTGCCCGCGCTCCCAACCGCTGTGCCCTGCGATCTCGGTGGCCATAATCCGGCCACGCAGCTTGGCCGTGGAGCGAGCGGCACGCAATCGGAAGGTCGTGAGGTCAAATCCTGGTTGTGGTGGGGGGGGTTGAATTCGCCCATCATCTCACTGGGGTCGATAAAATCAATACCACTTTGTGGGTTAAGTCAACGGTGGTTTTCCGGCCGTAGGAATGTGGAATTTCCACAACTGGCTTAGGGCAGTAAGCGGGAGACAGACACCGATGCCTCAACGCTCAGGTGAGCATCAGGAATCACCCCACTAAAGCTCATCATACTGACCCTCAACTCAAACGCTTGGGTTGCTCCCAGTACAAATGGTTTCTGGAACCCTCTTGCTCGACTGCCCACCTCCTTGCGACCTCGAATCTTTCGGCGAGTTTTGGAGTCCCGCACATCTCTGGTCCATCCGCCAACCCCCCGCCTCCGTGTGGGGCCACACAACTGGCGTGCGCGCTGACTTCCCGCCTCCTCTCGAGCTGCACGGAGGTCAACGCGGCGCGACCCAGGCAGCGAGATGTCCACGCGAGCTGGCACCGTCCCGTCGTTCCTCCACACGACGAGAGCA
The DNA here is from genome assembly GCA_014621495.2 of Entosphenus tridentatus. Classification (NCBI taxonomy): domain Eukaryota; kingdom Metazoa; phylum Chordata; class Hyperoartia; order Petromyzontiformes; family Petromyzontidae; genus Entosphenus; species Entosphenus tridentatus. The sequence goes on from CM025645.2 coordinate 3,977,200, forward strand.
CTCGTTCACACCCCATCAGACACGCATCGCTCTCCCTGCGCATTCAACTCTCAAAACATTCCCTCCACATTTTCTTAATTTCATTTCCATCGGTCACCGCCGCCGCCGCCTTCGCGATTCCAAGTCGGGCGTGTTTGCCGCTGCGCAATATCTCTGCCGGTTTGACCGCGCTAATCCGCGTAACATTTTCCTACCTCTCATCGCGCCGCCTGCCAATCTGCTGGCCAACTCTCCCCAGGCCCCTGCCGCATCCTCCCCTCCGGCCACTCGCCCCGCTCCGCTCTACCCCACGGCGAGCGGCCCGCGATCGGAAGGTCGCGAGTTCAAATCCCCCCCGTTGGAGGGTTCGCTCAGCCCGTCGTCCCCTCTCTCCGATGAAGTGACTACCACTTTGTGGGGTAGTCAACGGGCAGATGTCCCATGGAGAGACTCGCCCTCGCCATGGGAATGTGAGCCGCAGGAGGTCACCGTGACGCTTGCGCTGCAAAAACAACGCTGCCCCCCCTCCCCACCCCGAGAGCCCAGGCCCCAACTCCCCTGGAACCGTCAACGCGCGCAGGTGCAAACGATCGCGCAGGTCACAGATGTTTTCTCGGCTGACCTGGGGGTCCTCCGGTCGTTGCGTACAGCGCGTGTGAAGGTCGCTGGTGAAGAATTGCGGTCAATCCGTGGCTTACGCAGGGTCAAACACTGCTGCGCTAATGAACACGAGGCCTATTCTGCAAAGAGTGTCCTTAGGCCGCAGGTAGAACAGAATAATAAAATCCTGCCGTTCTCAATCCACTGCTTGATGAGGGTGTCGCGATACCGCATCGGTCGTGGGGGGTTGTTCGACCGTACTTCACCACGCCGGTCAGCGCGGCTTGGTGAAGTGTGGAGAGAAGGCGCGACAGGTTCTGATGTCGTTCGCCACCGATGTCGGCCGTGACCGGGAATCGAAAACGTCGCGGGGACGCTCGGCGCGCGATCGCGCCGAGCCGAACAGAGCGAGTCGCGGCCGCCGACCGTGAGCGGCCCGACGCCTCCTCCAGTATTCAACCGAGTTGATTCCGGCCCCGTCTCACACTCCGCGGATCTCCGCGTGAGTCAAGAGGTGTGCGCGGGGGGCACGAGCGGCGGTCGAGTAGGTGGCGCCGGGCGGGGGGGGGGGCCCTTCAGCGCTCGACTCGCCCCCCCACAACCGGGACGCCGCCGCCGGCGCACTCCAGTCGATGGTCGCTCGATGCTTGCGATCATCTCCGCGGAGTCGTCTCGCAACGGCAGCCGCAGCAGCTGCCGTGCTTCCTCCATCTGTTGTCTCGTTGCGTTTGCTGCTGCTGAGCGCAGACACCTCCCCGTCGCTCCTGTGCCCGTGGCCCCGTGTAGATGACGACGACGATGACGACGATGACGACGATGACGTCGTCAGCGCCGTGCTTCGTCGTCGCCCTCGTCACCGCTGGCTACGATCGAGCCACTGCCCACACGGACGCGCCTCTTTTTCGAGCGGCGTCGCGAGATCATTTTAACTGCACGGAGAGCGCGTGTGCGGAACGCGCAACCGCAGTATTAACCAGGGCGGCCGCTGGTCTCCAACTGCGAACATCTGCAACGATCGGCAAATTCGCCACTGCTCGGCCGCATCAACTAGGGCGCGGTGTGTGCAGGGTGCACGCATACACACATACACACACGCACACGCACACATACACACGCACACATACACACACACACGCACACACACATACACACACGCACACATACACACACACACGCACGCACACATACACGCAACGCGCACGCACACACACATACACACACGCACGCTCATGCTGGCGGTAAGATGAAGGGGCCGTTGATGGCGCTAACGCTGATGAGCGCGTTCGTGACGCCGCGGGCCATGAATCACGCGCGGACGTTTAGCAGAAGATGCTTCCAGCAGTGGCCGTCACAAAGACTCCCCTCCTCCCGCATCAGGGACACGCGCGGATGTGGACAGATGCTTTTATAGCAGCGTGGACGCACAGACGGATGCATCCGTAACGCACACGCACGCGCACACAGGCAGTCCCATCAGTGGCAGATCCTCCATGTAGCCCACACAGGCTGTCGGGGCAAATGCTGTACCCGTCAAGGTGGCAGCGACGCAAGAGGGGCCGTGTGGCCAGAACCGTGCACGATGTTTACGGATCACACCGGGCACTCATTTGAGGCTGAGTCGATCTAGGGGTACACAGATAGGACCGGTGCAGATGACAGGCGCACACACTCCGTGGCACAGACAAGTGCGCGCACGGCAACCGGCTGTGGATGAACCGAATCCCGGACGATGACGGTCATCGGTGTTGGAGGCTTCTCACCATGGTGGAGGAGGGGTGGGGGATGGAGTGACATTTGGGGGGGGGGGGGTAGATGAAAAAGGTAAATAACGAACGGGATCGCTCGCTGCTCGCCGCCCCCTATGCCCCCCTGCGCCCCCCGCGCTGTTTACAGACGCGACGGCACGCGGCTCAGCCCCTGCGGGGCGCGCGCAATCACGGCGCTGGTGGCAGCGGCGGCGGCGGAGAGCAAACAACGGGAAACACAAACACTCGCGCGGCCGCCGCCGTGACACCGCCGCACGTGCCTCCGCCACCCTGCAGCTCCCACGTGGGTGGGAGCTGCAGGGTGGCGGGGGTGGTGATGGTGGAGGGACGATGGGGGCGATGGTGGATGCGGGACACGAGCTGATTGTTGAGGGTCCTGGGAGGGTTGTTGTGGGGCCTGGAATATGATGGCCACGTGACCTTGGACAGTGATGGTCATGTGACCTGCGAGGGTGAGGATCAGAGGTCGCAATCGGGTACCCGATACCCGTACCCTACCCGATACCCGGCTACCCGTACCCAGCCGGGTACGGGTAGCCGTTTGCGACCCTGGTGCGGTCGGGTACGGGTACGGGTAGGCCGTGAGTCACTGGTGAGTAACTGTTTGTCACTCATTTCCCAACGTCTTGTCTCTTCTCACAATTCAAGTTCCTAGAATCAACCCACCCGCGCCTGCAGCATGCCTTCATCCCAGAGGTTGCAATCGGGTACCCAATACCCGTACCCTACCCGTACCCGGCCGGGTATCGGGGAGGGTACGGGTAACCCGTACCCGGCCGGGTACGGGTACGGGTACCCATTTGCGACCCTGGTGTGGCCGGGTACGGGTAAGGAATCAAAACCCGTTTGCGACCTCTGGTGAGGATGCTCACGTTGGACCCGCGTGGTTGTGTGCAGACCTCGCGCGCGAGCCGCTGCCGCCCGTTAGCGGGAGAGCGTCGCGTGACGGAGTCATTAAAAGCGTCGCGGACGGTGGTCAGAGCCGCGCGTGGGGAGCATGGTCAGTGGCGGTGAAACACGAGACACTCCACGCTGCGCGGTCTGATTTAATAAACGCGGGGAGAGGAGGCGACGCGGGGAGAGAGGAAGCATTCGGGCTGCCCTGCCTGCGATCCATGCTGGCTTTAAACAGGCTGGATTGTGTGAGCAGCTCACAGATCCCTGAAAGATCTGCACACAGTTCCATCGGTGAGCTCCTCGGGCAGGCGAGGCTGTGTTGGCTGGGTCCATGTAGCCCCCCGCATGCCCAACCACCGCACGCCTAAACATATTCTGTTCGGCCGGATAGAGGGCGGCTAATCGGGCACGACACGGGCTGGAGAAGAGATGGACGGATGCGGTACGTGAGGATGTGCAACTGAGTGGACTTGCCGAAGACTGGTGCCAGCGGTGTCCAGATCGGCCTCTGTGGATGAGGCTCGTGAAGGATGCTACTGGGCAGTGTTACTGAGGGCTAATGAGAGTAAAAATAAAACATTTTTACACAGAGTGGGCTAGTGGCTCCTATGTTTGTGGGGATAGGCCTGGGCTAGATTGGGCTCTAGGCTTTGTGGGTCAGTGTCGCGGGCTAGTGTACTGTGCTGGAACGGTGGGCGAGTGTCCCAGACGAGAGACGTGGCCTAGAGCGGTGGGCTAGAGGGGTGGGCTAAAGGGGTGGGGTAAGGGGAGTGGGCTAGGGGGGTGGGCTAGAGGGGTGGTGTAGAGGTGTGGGTTTGTGGGTGTGGTAGGGGGGTGGGCTATGGGGGTGTGGGCTGGGGGGGTGGGCTGGGGGGTGGGCTAGGGGGGTGAGCTAGGGGGGTGGGCTAGGGGGGTGGGCTAGGGGCCGTCGTGGGCCTGCGTGGCGAGCTGGCGTCGTGGGAGGGGAGAGAGTGGTGCAGAGTAAACCCCAGTAAATCAGCGCTAGATTGGGTTGGAGGAAAAACTCCTTAAAATACACTCATGATGGATGATGTAGTCATTTGATTAGTTATGCCTGTCGTCACGGCCACTGAGTGGTAATAAATCAGAGACACAGGGGGGAGGGGCGGGGGGCAGTGGGGGAGGGAGGGAGGGAGGCAGGGACATGGGGGGATGGGGCAGGGGGAGTGTGAGAGATATTGAGAGGAAGACAACGACGAGGTGGGAGTTAGGAGGAGATGGGGAGAGGGTGGTGGGGGAGGTAGAGAGAGGGGCGGGGCGCGGGGGGAGATAGTGCGAGATAGGGAGAGGGAGGAACAGAGGAAGAAAGGATGGTGGGAGATATCGGGCGGGAGATGGCAAAAGGGTGCAGGAGAGAAGGGGGGAGATGGATTGAGGGAGACGGGGGAGATTCACCAGGGATATATTGGCTGACAGGGCAGAGGCGGTATGAATGGCAGGTGTTTTGGGACCGTGGGAGCAAAGGGGGAATAGAGCGATGTAAGAGAGTTGGGGGGAGACATCCCGGTGATGAAGATGAGAAGCGGTTGAGTCTCCCCTTGGCCAGAGAAGGGCGCGGAGTGAGAGGCACTGATAGTGAAGGCCTTGGTGCACCGCGCCTGGCACCGCGAAGGCCTCGGCTCGCTCCGGGCCGGCCACCATGAACCCTGACCCTGACCGAGCGGCAGGTTCAGCGGACTGCGTGTACAGTGTGTGCGGTGTGTGTGCGAGTATGTATATGTGTGTATGTAAGTGCACACATTATTAGTTGTGTGTATATGTGTATAATATAATATAATTGTGTGGATGCAGAGAGCGTGGGTGCCGTGGTTAGCGCGCGACGCTTTGAACCCGGCGACACGTGTTCGCTTTTCGCTCACAGCCAATACCAGTGACGATTATCCGGACTGGTCCTGGACCTCCTCTAGGTCGACTTAGCCTCAAATTAGTATTTGGTGCGTCGTGCAAACATCGCCGCCAAGGAGACAAAGGCAGCCGGGTGTAGTGCTGGCCACCCACCCCCTTGTGTGCCGTGCCGGCCTTCAGAGGTGCGCGCTAACAGCACTTGCCCCTACAGTCTGCTAAGCCTGCATGGGGGATGTGTTGTCGTGCACGGCGTGCTGCCTCCTGCACCCTCGCGTCACGCACAGTCGCTCGTTGCGAATTGCGCGCGAAACACCACAGTTCCAGCCCATCAGCAACACCACCACCATCATCATCATCACTGCCATCATCATCATCATCACTGCCATCATCATCATCACCGTCATCATCATCATCATCATCGTCGTCGTCGTCATCATCATCATCGCAAGCATCATCACATCGTCATCAGTGTCATCATCGTCGTTATAATCATCATTTTGATTTCTCCAGTGGCCCATGATACGATACGATTTGGATATATCGCGTTTCATGATGCAACGATTAATTCTCGCAATCCCATTTCCCTGTGGCGGTGCAACCGTGTTGGGCACGTTGGTCGGGTCGCTGGGCTCTCAGCCCGGATGCAGGTTCGCTCGCAAACTTCTTCACCAACGCGAGCTCCCGCGCGTGTCCCACACGTGTCCCGCGCGTGTCCCGCGCGTCGCCAGTGCCTGCCCGTGCCATGGGTCGCGCCGCAAAGCCGCGTGACGGGCGAGCGAGCGACTGGCTCAACCGATAACGTCATCGCTCTGGCGCACGGCGCACGCCCTCGAGGGGTGCCCGCTGCCGCGAGCGATTGGCGTCTCGCCACGGAGCTGGGCCGCCATCTCGCCCGATCTGCATTGCGCAAGAAGTCTCGCTGCGCGAAGTGGCTTCTATTCGGACGTCGCACGCAATTTGCTCGACGTGGCGGTGAGGAGCCGAATCGATCGCGATCGACGCGGTGTCGCTAAACCACGTGGCAATTGAACGTGCTTGGCTTTGTCGGGTGGTTGGAGGGCCAGATCGAGAGGACGTGGCCTAACCCATGAATCTCATAACCCAAGTGGAGATGCGCGGCGGGCACAGCTCTGGGAGAGAGGAGATGGGGAGAGATGGAGGCGGCGTTACCGGGTCACCCAGCGAATCGTGGCGGGGATCAACGCGGTGCCATCGTCGCTAACGAGCCGACCGCGGGGACATTGGCCGGCCGGCTCGAGCGGCCCGAGTGGAACTCGCCACGCGGATCTCCATAGGGGCTACGGGGAGGCCGGTGTCGCCCTTCGGGCATTTAAGGCGCGACTAGGACGACGATGAAAGGTTCAGGCAGAAAATGTCAATAAATCAGAGCAGCAACCACAATGCGGAAGTCGTGGACATGATCCCCCGTGCCACACGCATCCTCTCGGAGGACCACACCCCCATTCCGTTCGCACTTCCGATTAGCGCGCTCGGCTATGTACGGCACGAAAGAGGTTCAACATGCATGCTTGCATTAGGACGGTGGGACGGCACGACTTTGTTCTGACGGCTACCGCTGAGCGGGGGAGGGGGGGGGGGGGAGTGGGGGGGGGGGGGGGGTTGCCACCGGTGCCGTGCGTAGCGCGAGGGTAACGATGCGGATTAATTACCTCGAGCGGGGGGAGTGGCTGCCCGAGTCTCCGCGCCTCCGCACCGCGGGGTCGTTCGTTACCCCGGAGCGAGCGCTGACAGCGGAGACACGGCACGGGGGGGGGGGGGGGGGGGGGCCCCGGCGGGGGCAGGGGCAAGGGGGCTCGGGGGCAGAGTGCGGGGTTGGGGTCGGCCTCGGATGGACAGGCCGAGCGCGTTGAGACGCGTGCGCTTGTTTGCGAGTGAGGCGCCGTCGGGAATTATCGTCGTTGTCAGCCACGGTGAGTCCACCGCCGGTCGAAGGCCTTTCCCAGGCGACGTAACGATCCACCCGAAGGCAGGAACTCGTCTCGTCGTCGCCACCGTGGGCACGCGCCGAGGCACGGCACCCACCGCGCCATTCCCGGCCCTCGCAGGGTTGCGCGAGCCGGCGGGCTGGAGCCTGACCCGGGCCGCGGTCACCGTCGCCGCCGCGGGACGCCGTGCCCCCCGTGGTGCGACACGGGCGAGGGGAAGGACGGCGGTTGTTGTTGTCTTGGTGGGGGCAGATGGGGGGGGGGGAGGGGGGGGGGGGGGGGAGGGGGGGGGGCGCCCCCCACACGCCCCCCACACGCCCCCCACACGCCACCCCCCCCGCGGGGGCGATGATGGCCGCCGTGGGGCTGTTTGTAAGGGGAGCAGAATTGATGAGCATGTCCCTGTGCGGGCCGGGACTGAGTTAATTACCGCCTGATAATAGGGAAAGATGAATTACCACGCAGGAAGTGTGAAGGGGGGTGGGGGGGGCACGGCTCGTACCTGCGCGCGCCTCGTTCATCACGGAGTTTGGTCTTCACCTGTGGGACTGCGCGACATCAGTGGGACGCGTGGCTGCGTGCGTTCGTGTAAAATTTGTAATCTGGCGGGGCGATTTAATGAGAAGATCGAGACCATCTCCCGAGTGTGTGTGCAGGGTGTCTCGGCGCAGGGTGTCTCAGTGCAGGGTGTCTCAGTGCAGGTGTCACAGTGCAGGGTGTCTCAGTGCAGGGTGTCTCAGGGTGTCTCAGTGCAGGTGTATCGGTGCAGGTGTCTCAGTGCAGGTGTCTCAGTGCAGGGTGTCTCGGTCCAGGGTGTCTCGGTGCAGGGTGTCTCGGCGCAGGGTGTCTCAGTGCAGGGTGTCTCAGTGCAGGTGTCACAGTGCAGGTGTCTCAGTGCAGGGTGTCTCAGGGTGTCTCAGGATGTCTCAGTGCAGGTGTCTCAGTGCAGGTGTCTCAGTGCAGGGTGTC